>JAPZAG010000937.1:0-17822 GCA_027475135.1 Bactrocera correcta | reverse complement strand
TGTTAGGAGCACCAAGTAATATGAGCAGATTGTTAGCTGGCTGGCAAAAAGTATACACTTGCTGGCATGTGAAGAATTTGCGCAAATATACATATCTGCACAAATAAAAAAATATCTAACCATGTGTATGTGTATGTGTATGTGCGTCTATGCAATAAAGTGCTTTGGTATATTGAAACCTTATCTGACAGGTATGCAGGCAGATTTTGAAGTATGCTTTTATGTCTGCGCATGTTTGTGCTTATGTGTGCTTTGAAGTGAAATTGAGCTGAAATTGCGTAGATTCGCATATGTATGCGTGCATTTGGCATACCATGAGCAGCGCGGCAATTTATTAAGCATACATGAGTGAATATATGGCCTACATTTAGGAGTATGTACATGCTTTGGTATGAAAACATCAATACTTGACTTTGTATATATGTAAATGCAAATGTAAATATGTATCTGCGTTAGTCAAGGTTAAATTAAAGGGTCAGCTGTAAGAAAGATTAGTCATATGGAGAAATGTAAATGTTTTAGCGTGCAAAGCTGCTGCTTTTTTTCTGTAACTGCTAAAAAAAATGTAGAAAATCAACAAAGAACTAAAAAAAAACATAAATTCGAATTATTTCATTTCATAAGTTATGTGAGTTGAAAGCAACAGACTTAAGAGTGAATTTTCACCTCATCTTATTATTAGAATTTTTTTAAGCCGCATTGAGGATCTTAAATGTCTTTGCATCATATGAGAATCGTCATTCTACGAGAGTCCTGTAGCCACTAAAATATTCCCTCCTTCTAGTACAAAATTTTTTCCCTTTCCCAGAGACCGCTTTCTTATTAGGACGAGATTTTTAAGATGGACCTATTGGAGATCAGTTCATTCCTTTGCTGGGTCGAGAAATGCTTACGATACTGTCTTCTGTTGGCTCGAATTCGGACTGGCCGGAGAATATGTATCTGAGCTTATTATTTAAGGTATTTAAGGTATATTTGGTCCTTAAATAAATAATGCTGATGATAGAAAGCAAAACAAAAGGCGATGGACTAGCTTAAAGACAGATATTCTTGCTGTCTAGGTTGCCTTTTTTATTTCGCGATTAAAGAACAAAAACAAATTTTAATCATAAAAAATCGCTTCAATCTTTTTCAAGATCTATATATGGTACTATCGCAAGCGTTTCAACCGATTTTCGAAGCACTTTTGCCACCCTGATTGTGACATCGCCAAAACATGCGTTCTGAACGTATAAACCACCTCTTCAGGTGTCAAAAAATGTTAACTTATTAGTTTATCTTTGAGGTATGGAAATAAAAAGAAGTCATTTGGTCCCACGTTAGGACTATACGGTGGATTACTCATCAAATTGAAGGTTTGAGTGCTCGAAAATACAACTGTTTCAGTCAATGTTTGAGCACTCCCATTATCTTGATCAAGAGTGATCCGTCTTCGGCGGTTGGTTTTGTTAATTTCTTGAAAGACAACCGACAACCAAATGATTATGTACCACTTAGAATTTACTATTCTGCATTGTTTTTAGTGTTATGGTTGAGATGTGTTCAGTTGTTCCAAAAAACAGGCAAGCATTTGCTTGGAAGTGCTTCGTGCGAAGCAACTTTTGTTGGATTTAGCTCATCTTGAAACACTCATACAGTCGTCTGGTGTTGACTTTCGGGCTCACATGCTTAAATCCACGTATATTCATCTCTCAAGATTTCATAGAGATTTTTCGAAGCACCGTTATCGTATTTTTAACACTACTCCCGACTAATCGGCTCAAGCCTTTTTTTTTTTTTTTTGGTGAGCGAACAACAAATTGTATGGACTCCACCGCGAATGAATATTTTTTACACACAAATGTCTGTGCAATATTGCATGTATGCTGGTCTCACCAATGCCTATAGTTGTCTCTATCTAATGATGGATCACATGACGATCTAGTTCACGCAATTTAGTTCACGCACAGCATCAACAGTTTCCGGAACAACAACTGATTTTGGACAACCTTAATCGTCTTGGAGTAATCTGCGACCTCGATTGAATTCACCTTTCCTTTGATAAGCACTGCTCTTTGATGAAGCTTCATCGCCTAAAATTGAATTACGTTCATCGATAGATTATTGCTTAGTTAATCCACGTCGAAAGTTGTGAAAATTAATGGAGCGAAAATGTTTGTAATTTAATTCCATTTTTTTTTGCGAAATGAATATTTCAAGTCACTTTTAACAATACTAGTAGCGACCGCATGTCAAAACGTTTCGGGAATATATGACGTCAAAAATCAAAAACTTTTCGATCAAGCTGTCAGTTTCCAGATTGCAATACTAGGTCTGCCTGTCCCGAAATGTAAAAGACAACCTACGTGTATGTTAGTCAAACTGAAAGGAGTAGTGTTATCCAGGATATACGCTTATAGGTTGTCATTCAGGATACCCTCCTTGAGGTTGTTACAAAAATACTGCAAACCACCATTAAAAATTCAAAGTCTTTAAAATTGGGTTTGAACCCTTTAGTTAATTTCTTACATATACTACTGCGCCCAAATAATAAGTTTACATTGTATTTATTTTGAAAATTCTTTATTTATTCTTTCAAATCAATTTCATCCCCTCCCGACGCAATACACTTATACCAACGGATTTTCTAATCTTCGAAATAGTGGTTGTAGTCACTTTCCGGGACGGCCTTCAGTTCCGTCTCCGCTGCGGCTTGAAGACATAGCCTCATCACCAAAGGCTTTCTGCACCATCCTCAACGTATCCGCAGCAGAAAATTGATTCCGTAAACAAAATTGATTGCAAATTCTTTGCTCAACAAATTTCGACATCGCAAAAAACGAAAAACTCACTTTTAGCAGCTCACAAAACGAAACGTATCTCAAACACTAAAGAATATTTTGACATGAAATTTGACATAAATGTGACTGACAGTACTACCAACCTAAAAAAAAATAATTCTCCAAAATCTTTCGACGCGCGCAGTTTAAATTCAAATGTCACCTTATTTTTTGGGCACAGTAGTATATACACAGTACTCAAAGCGTGCCTTATATCGATCTGTCGAAGAAAAAATCACAATGAGTTATCTGTTATTACAACAACAACTTATCGATCGATGTTTCGGTGAAAATTGTCATCATCTATGTCTCTTAAACAATTTTTATATAACTTTTTCTTTCTTTTACTCTTTTTTCAGTGCTCTCAGCATTAAATAATTAAATCGCAAGCAAACACAATCTGTCTGAAAGCACTAACAGTTACATCGTCAGAAACTTCGGAAATGATGGACAGCACATTAAATCACACCCCAGCTGACGTAATCCCAATAACCGTTGCATAACAAACGCAGGCACTAAACCTTTCATTGCCGCAACATGAACATCGAACAGCAGAAATTCCCACCACCACCAACGAACTTGCTGTCCGACAGCGGTTACACCAACGGCTATGCCACACCCAGTGGCAGCAGCATTACCACAACCTCAGCAGACACATCAGCGTCGTCGCCTGCCTCACAGACGACCACCTACGTGAATATACCGATTATACCACATGGTCAGCTGCCCGCATCCACGTCATCTACATCAACCGCCTCACCACCGCTACCGCCACCACCACCTTCAACCATATCAATGATGGCGGGCGGTGGCAGCACACCCAACAGTGGCGGCACAAGCACCTTCAAGACACCATTACTGCCCATGCCCACGCTCGAGGACATCGAAGGCGGCCTGCTGGCTGTCAACACAGCTAATGCGCCCACCCCAATGCCTGTCGGTATACTCAAGTATCCGAATGCTGCCGCCGCAGCCGCCGCAGCATCGGTGGCAACAACACCGCTTACACTGCCACCATCTACGTTGAGTATGTGCGGCAGTGGCATGGGTCCGGGGCCACCACCGACGCTAATGCAAGCGCCTGCTCTATCGTTACCCGCCTCAACTGTGTCTAGTGGTTATTTGAGTGGTATTACCAGTAGTTATCAATCAGCGTCACATGCGCAACAGCAACAACAACAACAGCAATTACCACCTGCCACACTCTCACTAAACAGCGATATGCTGCAGCATCAGACGACACCAATAACGGTGCTTTCACTGCAGCATTCCACGCAACAAGCGTTACCACCACCACCGCCGCCCTCTGTAGGTCTGCTCAATAGCAGCAGCGGTGTTGCGCTTGGCTTAAATACGAGCAGCAATGCCAATATGGGGCGTAACAGTCACCAGTCTAATACTACCGTTGGTATGGGCAGCACCGGTGCTGCAACAACAAGCAGTAATGTGGATTCAAAGCGCTCAGCAAAATGCTGCGGCTGCTTCGGTAGCAGCCACTCTTCATCAACAACGAAGTCACAGCATAAAAAGCATCGCAAACAGAAGGCACAAACAATTTGGTCCGCTCTGTTAACGAACCTGGGGATCTGTGCATTGCTGCTTGCATACACTTTATTGGGTGAGTAAGAGAATGACATTTACTTATATTTTAGATTAAACAAATTTCATAATTTAGTGAAGATCTCATAAGATTTTAGATCGCATGCTTTATTTCATATAACAGTACCAGCAAATTTAATTTTTTAACACCCAAGTCCTCAATATATTTTCTACATCTTCTTCTTCTTTACTGGCGTAGACACCGCTTCCGCGATTATAGCCGAGTCAACAACAGCGCGCCAGTCGTTTCTTCTCTTCGCTACGTGGCGCCAATTGGATATTCCAAGCGAACCAGGTTCTTCTCCACTTGGTCCTTCCAACGCAGTGGTGGTCCTCCTCTTCCTCTGCTTCCTGTGGCGGGTATTGCTTCGAATACTTTCAAAGCTGGAGTGTTTTCATCCATCCGGACAAGATGACCTAGCCAGCGTAGCCGATGTCTTTTAATTCGCTGAACTATGTCAATGGCGTCGTATATCTCGTACAGCTCATCGTTCCATCATTCCATATTCGCCGTGGCCAATGCGCAAAGGACCATAAATCTTTCGTAGAACTTTTCTCTCGAAAACTCGCAACGTCGACTCATCGGTTGTTATCATCGTCCAAGCCTCTGACCATATAGCAGGACGGGAATTATGAGCGACTTATAGAGTTTGGCTTTTGTTCGTCGAGAGAGGACTTTACTTTTTAATTGCTTACTCAGTCCGAAGTAGCACCTGTTGGCAAGAGTAATCCTGCGTTGGATTTCCAGGCTGACATTGTTGGTGGTGTTAATGCTGGTCCCTAAATAGACGAAATTATCTACAACTTCAAAGTTATGACTGTCAACATTGACGTGAGAGCCGAGTCGAGAGTGCGACGACTGTTTGTTTGATGACAGGAAATATTTTGTCTTGCCCTCGTTCACTGCCAGACCCATTTGCCTTACTTCCTTGTTATGTATTTTCTACATAACATCATAAATACAACTATTAGCTCTATATCTAGTATCACCTCCCCAATCGCCTAATTCAAAGCTAACGAAGGAAACAAAGTTCCTTGATAATTTTTCGAGAATTTATTGCCAACGATCTCTCAGAAATTCCAACATACATAAGTTAGCTGGTTTTAGTTAGATAGATCTCTTTGTCTGATCTTAGTCCATCGAAATTCTATTGTAAACATAGGTTTAAGGTTTTCACAGACCTTTAAGAAAATTTAAAATCTTTCGAGTTCTATTTTATTGAGCCAGAAATCTTGAGCACTGTTATTATCGTGACTTCTACATGCTTGAAAGCTTCATTTACAATCTTACGGATCTTTTACTGAGTCCCTCTGGTGTTTGCGACACGCCTCCTAATTATGTCGGTCAAGATCCTCAATGTTTGATTTCCTTGCCAAAATTTTCAGATCTTTTCTGTTTCAGCACTTATTCAGCTTAATAGTGTAATTGCTGAATAAAGCGCTGAATGCCAAAGCACCTAAAAAACATGATGTCCCAGCCTTAGACTTATTTTGTACTGAAATCGGTTTAATGCGCAAAGGACCTTTTCCTCGAAAACTCGTAACGTCGACTCATCAGAAGTTGTCGTCGTCCATAGCTCCGCACCATATAGCATTGTTATCAATTGGAGAATCGGGTTCGCTTTCTCCTAGCGTTATGCTTTCACTGCATAGCATTCAGCAGGATGGAGAAGTGTTTCCTCCATAATTTTACTATGCTCCGGGAATCAGTCACTAGATCACCTCTGGGGGTTCTACTAGAGTATGCTCCTGTCTTAAAACCTTCTGTTAGTCGTCGAATCTTTTCGTAAAATTTTCGAGCATTACCCCTGTCGGACAGCTGTTCAATCTCTTCATACTCAAGCATTTCGGCTCTTTATGTCTGCAAATGCATCGCGTTTCCTTCTTCAGCTCTCGGCATCTGTTCCATCCCGCACGTGTTGTGGTCGATTGTAACTTGCGAGGTAGACAGTTTGTTTTTACTCCGCTGCGAGACGGTACTGCTCTTCGTACCAGCTGTTATTTTGTCTTTTCCAAAAACTAGTAGTTTCGTTTGCAACTGTACGCAAGAAGCTTGAAATACCGTCCCACAGTTTCCTTATACTAAGTTGCTAAAGAGTGCTCTCTGAGAACAGGAGTGCAAGTCGAGTAGAAAGTCGTTCGGCTAGTCCTTGTCCTGTTCATTGCATTTCTTGGACGGCAGTGACGTCAGCCTTTACTTGACTTCCCAGATGGAAAACAACTTTCCAATCATGGGACCGGACATTCCTGGTACATACCCTTAAATCGTAATCATTAACACATTTGCAGGGGTCGTTATCAAAGGAGAGGTCTCTTCTTTTCATTGGGAGTGTTTTTGTTTTTAAGTGGCGAGTCCCAAACCCAACGCACAACCCTTGGGAGAGATGCTTCGCCTTCTCAATTAAGATCGCCTTCAAAACGGATGTTTTTTGGCTTCCCATAGAATACTTGGTCGAAAATCTGAAATCGTGAACTGCTCGAGCCACATGTAACAGAATCGTTTCTGGCCACTCCCAAGTGAATGACGCCCGGAGAACTTTCTTGACTTGCATGAACTTCTACACATGGCCCCATCCCCCAGACTTATTTCGGGGTGTAGAAATTTTATTTTTTAAATTGCTAAAAATCTTTATCAGAAATCGGTTTAATTTACAATAACTATATTTCATTACCATCTATAGTAAGAGTACTTGTAAGTTTCGGGAAGAATCCGCATCCTATGTAAGCTCAACGCTTTTACCTCTTGGGTGGCAACAATATTCTCTACACAAAACTAATTATCCTTGAGACCGATATCCTCATATTTATTTCCTGAATACTGTTCACCATAACATAAGTTTTAGTAAAAACAAATCCTTTACTTTTGTGTTAATTTGAAGGTTTAATTTGATTTTATTAGAATGGTAAGATTTAGGTTAATTATGTACCACTCTCATATAAAGCCTGATTCCTATTGACAAAAATTTGTATTAGTCGTTTCTCACAAGCTTGTTTTCTCTCAAAATCATTCGTCGTAGACAGGAACAGTTAGTAACAACTTGGTGTTAGATCTGAACTCCAAGATGAACACATAAGAATCTCTCAACCAAGCTCACGGCTTGGGTCATAATCGATGTGTGCTACTTGGGCTTGTCCTGATGGAACACAATTCCTCTTCTACTGGCCTAAGCTACTCGCTTGGATTGTTACTTATTTCAACTGGTGCAACTGTTGACTGTAGAAGACCGAATTTAGAGGAGCAGCTGATTTTAATTACTTCCTGCCAGTCCTAACAAACATATAGCAAACCCTTCCTGACCATCATGGCTTAGGCACCGTTTGCGCCGGTCCCTAATTGTGAAATTAACTGCTTGAGCTACGGCTGTAGACTTTCAAACTTCCTCGTTGAGATCGCACAAGTTTATGGTAGCTGATGCGTCCAAATCTACAAGTTTAAGGTAGCTGATGGGTCCATCATGTCCACGTGCATTTTGTGAGCAGTTTTTTAGTATCAAAACAGTCAACGTGAACGTGAGGCCTTATCCAACGAGAGTCTTATTAGAACAATATATTTAATTAAATCTGTTAGTATGTCTCCCCAAGTGGTAGTTAGGCACACAATAATAATAGGCTCAACCTTTTTCTAAAATTATCTTTAAAAATTTCATATCCACACCTTTAATGAGGTCAAATCACGTAAAAATTCCATAAATATGAGCACAACAAAATATAAATTATTTATTTCCAAGCACAACGAGGTCCAACCCAATCACAATTTATGCAGCTACACGCACACATACACACACACACAGACAGTCTACGCTTCAACACTTTCGCATACAAATTACCGTTAATTGTGTACATCGTTCAAGCAGCAGCAACACTCGTAGCAGCTCAATTACAAATTGTTATAGTTGAAGCAACTTTTGCAAACTTAAATGTGCAACATTGGACAACAGGACAGCTATTAAGCGTAATACGTGACGCTCAAAGCAATTAAACTTGCGCTGCCAAGTGTAAAAATGCTTATAATTTTCAAATCTTGCAAAGTACCAAAAAAAAAAAAGAAAACCAGAGCGAGTGAGAGTGAGAGCGATTCGGAAGACTGTGGCAAAATCTACGAAGGCCATAACAAATGCTTGTCTTACAGCAACATCAACTCAAGACGACAGCAGCAAGTCAACGCCGTCCACAACCACAAGTTGACCAACACTAAATAGTCGGTCGCTCAGGACTGAGAGTTATACCATACAACTACGGCAACATGCATACAAAATAGCAATAACGATTATGTTGTCTCAAGGACTTGTGTTCACTTTCGCACGCTTGCTGCGTTAATTAACACTTACAGGGACTTTAAACTTTACACTCACATATTAGGGTGATTAAAAAAAAATGTCAAGTCTTAGCCTATCATATATTTCCATTTAATATAAAAACAAGAAGAATATTACCTTCAAATGCACATCAGCTATAAGACCCTTCACAACTGCATAGTGTAGCATGAAAAGCTACAAAAAGATCTTTATCTTGAGTTTGATTGCCCAGTGTATATGACAGCTATATGCTAAAATGGTCCGATCTTAACAATTTGTTCAGTGATTGTACCGTTGTTTCGGAGAATAAGCCATGCCAAATTTTGTGAAGGTAACTCTTCAAATAAAAAAGTTTTCCATACAAAGACTATTAACATAAAAATCCCTACATTGTGTGTTGCTCATACGACATGGTGTACTATGTGAATGCAGTACATTTAACTGTAAATAACTTGTAATAGAATGTTGGATGAAAAATATCACGTTTTAAAGTTCTAAATTTATTTGTTTTATTCTTCTTCTTAATTGGCGTAGACACCGCTTACGCGGTCATACCCTCATTTACAACAGCACGCCAGTCGTTCTTCGATGGTATGTGACAAAAAATCTATGAAAATTCCATACAGCCTTACTTAAAAAGGTGAATATCTCGAGAAGAATTAATGATAGCGATTTTGACTTTGGGCTCTTATTATAGCAAATAAGATTTACTACAAGTTTGTAATGAACATTTTTTCTATAACTCTTGTCATTTACGAGATATATACAAAAAAAGCGAATTTCATGGAAAAATCAGGTTTAGAGCCCCGTACTAACTCGCCGGTGTTTGTTACGACTTTGTTGCACTGGGCACTTTTGTAGAGTGAACAATTCTGAGAAATATGCGTCTAAAGTCAAAGCGATGCCATAAAATATCTCTGATCTGTAGGAATTTAAAAATAAAAAATCACGATTGTAGTGAATTTCCTATGGAAAATTTTTACATGTCTTGGCCCAGTTTTTAATGTTAATATTAAGGGCTAAAATTTTCAGAGAATTTTTTTGAGGCATGTTCAAGGAAATTTCGTGACGGGACTGAAAAAATTAATAGTTCAAAAAAAAAAACACCCTAATGTATATATACCAAAAAAGTAGTAGAAGCAACATAAGATTTCTTCTACCACTACTTCTCCTTTTATTGCTGACTTTTTATATTACCACTAGTACTTCAACTACCGTTAGTCACTGATTGTGTAGTGTGCATAGTTTAATGAGTGTGAGCATGCTTTAAAACTTGAAGTGTGCACAGTTTGTGTACACATGCTCATACAGACAAACTTACGCTATGTACATGCCAACAGATTTTTAAGCAGCTGCAGTGCTTGCGGTGGCACAGCTAGTTTGTCAAGTCCACTCCCAGCCGGAGCTTGGTATTAAAAATATAATAGTTGAGCGCACACACTTGTCTATCTATACAAGCATATAACCAATGTGGCAACCCTTCTTGCGTTGGACTATTGTCGTTAGCTCCATTTACTCTACAAATATAACATTTGGCTCGTACTTATATGTATATATATGTTGCTATATATATGTATATATGTATACATGAATGTGTTTGTGCTGCTTTGTGTAAGTAACTCATCAACGCTTATCTACTCTTGTTTGCTTGACAGCAGCAGCTGGCTTTAGTGTGCTGACAGTTGGCCTCTTAGGCACTGTGTGCCTGCAACAGAGACAAAGCCATACTGCTTTTAAGTTGTATAATCTAGAGCGTCTTTTCTATAGCATTTACTTGTTAAAAAGAAAAACTTAAGGATATGAGGTAAGTTAATAAATCGAATATCCTTAATTATTTTTCGTCAATTTGAGTTTGCCTTGTAAATTCAGCAAACCTTTGAAATTGACAAATTGGACAAGCAACTGGTGGAAGAATATGCAATCGATTGATATAAGGCAAATACTACCGACCGATCCAAACCGGGTTATATCGCTGCCTAGATAAAGTCGGTGGCATTTTTCGGCTGTCATGGGAATTGGCTATAAATCAAGTCGACTGATACAATAAATTGAAATTGAATAATAATAAGTTATACCATTTTAAGGAGGAATCCACATACTTTTTAGACATAAAGCTAGAGAACTTTTTTTTGCTTCACGTGTAAATAATTTGGCGATATAACAGAGCTCAAATATAATGAATAGAAGAGGTCAAAACAATTATAATGTGTTTAAACCATACTTTTTATCTATGGTTTAGTTTTTTTTTTTGACTCTTTTAACGATCGGCTTTTTCTAAGCAAAATAAAAAATTCGAGAAGAAATTTAAATAAAATTTTTTATAATGGACACCATTTGTAAATAATATCATATACACATCTCAAATGAAAGCAGAAACTCTTCAGGCGCAACCGGATAACATATTTTTTGGACCTTATATCATTCAGCACTTATTCAGCTTAAACGAATGCTAGCTGAATAAAGCGCTGAATACGTAAATAATGTCATATACCTGAAGAAGAAACTCTTCAAGCACAACCGCTTAACTTACTTTCCAGACTTGATGTCATTCAGCGCTTATTCCGTTTACACTAAAGTTTGCTGAATAAAGCGTTGAATGCGTAAATAATATCATACACACATTTCAAAAAGAAGAAGAATCTGCTCAGGCGCCAACGGTTAACTTATTTTCCAGACCTTATGGCATACAGCACTTATTCAGCTTAAACGAATGTTAGCTAAATACAGCGCAGAACTCCAAAGTCACTAAAAAGTTTGATACGGAGTTGCACTTTCGACGTTTGAAGAATATAAGCGGTGGCACAGCTAAATAAACAGTGTATAGTACAGTTCAACACAAATGGAAGAAGAAACTTAACAGTAATGCTATATTTTGCAGACTTTGTGTCTTCTCCCTTATTCAGCTTAAGTTAATGAGGGCTGAATAATGCGCTGAATGTCAAATTATCTGAAAAAAGCCGTTGCGTTTCACTCTCAGTGATACTTTGTCATATTCAGCTAAGGATAGTAATAGCTGAATAAAGCGCTGAATGTTAAAGCGAATGGAAAGCTTGCTATGAAGTTATATTCTCAGATTTTTTAGAATGCAACCGCTGACAAATATAATCTAAAACTGACCTAATGTTTAGTATTTTTCTGTAAAAAAATTACTGATTGTGGTTCCAAAGTGAGATAGAGAAATCTATTGAGTGCAACATAACTTAAGAGTATCTAAATCGCTTCTTTGTCATAAATGTAAGGAAAACTCTTTCGGTGTAACCAAGTTTCATATTTTTCAAGTCTAATGGCCAGCATTTATTCAGCTTAAGACAATGACAGCCGAATAAAGTGTTGAAATCCAAAGTGACTGGAAAGCCGGAGATGGAGTTGCAAAATCTCCGATAAAGTCGCTTACTCACACTTCAAATCGTAAGGTTTTTAAAATATTTAATCAGACCAAAAGACATATTTATTAATCTTCAAGACGTCTCCCAAGTGGTCGTTGTTAGCTTCGACTAAAGAAATAGATATAGGGAAATATTTTGAATGAAGAATATAGTAAAATACCACACTCTCATTGATCAACCAGCTTATCCGTTTTTAGCGAATTTTCACGCAAGCTTCCACCCAAACCAACCCACTGTACATTGCGAAGACCTGCTTTAGTAAGCATTAGTGCTTATTCGCTCGCTATTAAAGCCAAGTACAATGCGATACCAAAGTTGATGGCACGAGTACACAAGAATAAACCTGGAAAAATCACAACTATGAAAGTAACAACACCAACAACAAACAACAATAGCAGGCACGACTACTACTTATATAAGCCATTGAAGCGCATATTCCACTGCTAGTGCCAGACACTTCAGCAACACTTGACGCTTCCGTTTGGACCCTCATTATCGCGCACAATGTCTAACCCCTGCACGCTGCTGCCACATACCTTCCACACGCTATATTGTGTGTGTGCACCTTAGTTATGCATACCGGGAATTCATCTTCATTTCCCTTATCATCAACAGTGCAACAACAATAATAACAATATAAGCAAGACATTTTTTCTCACATTCACCTCCACTACTTTGCTATTGTCATCCACAGGTTCATTCATATTTCTAACAATCGAGAGCGAGGACTCAACGTTCCTGCATCATCATAATCACCATCATCATCCCAGTCATCATGCAGTGCTGCAGCGACAACGCCAACAGCAGCAACAACAACAGCGTACACTCGCTTCCACTAAACGTGGTGGCGGTAATATGGAAAATATTTATCACACTTCACCCGAACAAATGCATCTGGACAATGCCACAGCGTTATCTTCACAAAACGCATACGCCTCGCACACCGACGCCGCCGCTGCTGCTGCAAACGCTGCGGCATCATTATCTGGCACGGCTGCTTATTCTTCTACGTCAAATGTCGCTTCCGCTGCCGCCAATGCCATGCTCGAGGGCATTGTACCGTTGAGCGATGAGCATGGCGATACGGGCGTTGTAGATTTCAGCTATGGTGATGAACTGCTCGGCGGCGATGGCGTTACTTCGGCACAGTTGGCGCTGTCGGCGGACACGCAGGAAGTGCGACAACGCACCATTGAGAATATCTGGGATATAACGGTGTCATTGAATATACTCTACAAGGAGAATTGGACGAAGTAAGTGAAGAATGAAGATTTATGATTTATTAGTGGACGCATGAGTTGAGGTATTCGCAATGGTATGTGTTTATTTTAGGCTCCTTTAATTAGTGGTGGTGTGGTATGTGCAAAAGTGATTGGCGAAATGCTTAGAATATTGCATGACTATATTATATATGATTAAGTGTTATAAGTAGATGTGTATATTTTAGCACTTATTTTGTATAGGTGGCGATGGTTAGTGTACATTTACATACAAAATTGCTACAAACACAACTTTCATACAAAAAAACATTTTTGGTAATTTTGTTTTTACAAAAAATTTAATTGGTTTTAAATTAAAATTAAAAATTAAATTAAAAAATAATAAAAATTAAATTTGGAAATAATAAAAATTTAGTTAAAAATTATTAAAAAAAATTAAAATGGTTTTTAATAAAAAATTTATTTCTTAACATTCTTACAATTTAAATTATAATTTCAGAAATTTAATAATCGTTAATTAAATGCCAAAGTAGCAGTATTAACTAAAATATTAATTGATGAAACCAATGTTATTATAACAAAAATTTGAAATTTGAAATTTAAAATTTTTAAAATAAAAATTTTTAAAATTTAAATTTTTATAATAATTTTCAATTAAAATTTTTAGTTTTAAATTTTTTAAAATTGAAATAATTAAAAAAAAAATAATAAAAAAAAATAAAACCAATGTTATTATAACAAAAATTTTAAATTTAAAATTTTTAAAAAAATATAATTTTTAAAATAAAAATTTTAATAATAATTTTCAATTTAAATTTTTAATTTTAAAATTTTGAAAATTGTAATAATTTTTAAAATTTCCATTTAAATTTTTTTTATCAATATGTTATAAAAAGATATAACTAAGCACAAACAATTTTAAAATATTTTTCCAACTTTAATACTACTATTTCCGTCTTTTAGGATTTAATTTGCTTAATATTTATGCAATATGTTTCCTATTATAAATGCGTTCTACGATGCGTATGCATAACCATTTACTCAAATCTTGTAAAAGCTTTACACTGTATTTCAATATGGCTAGGCATAACATACATAAAATATTTTTAGAAAATTTAAATAACTTTTTAACATTTTTTTTAAATTACTTTATTTTTTAATTAAGTGTTTTTTAATTAATTAATTACTTTTAATTTTTTTAACCTTTCCATAATGTGTACTAAAGCACTTGAAGCCACTTCCACGGTGCGTATGAGTAACATTTTGCGAAAATCAAAATTTGCTATAATTAAATTTTATTGCTAAATTGAACTTCGGCTGGTTATTAAAATAATCAAAGCACCTAGAAGTGAGTAACAGACACGCATTTTTTTTTCTAATTTATTTAACTCATTCATTTACATGCATACATATTTATTTATATATTAACAAAAACCAATATTAAATTTAAAATAAAAATATATTTTTCTTACATTTATGGATTCGGTGTTTTAGCAAATATTTTAAAAACCTTATTTACAATTTCTATATGGCTGGACATAATATATTTATGTTTAAAATATTTTTACAATTTTTTTATAATTTGTCTTACAATTTAATTTATAATTTTTGAAATTTAATAATCGTTAATAAAATGCCAAAATAGCAGTATTATCTAAAATTTATTAATTAATAAAACTAGTGTTATTATAACAAAAATTTATTAAATTTTTTTATTTTAAATTTATTTAATTAAATATTAAAATTACATCAAAATTAATGAAATAAAAATTAATTTAATCCAATGACAATTAATTTGCTTACTTACATATATGAAATCGGTGTTCTAGCAAATTACTATCAGTTCAATGTGCTTTGAGTATATAATATAACGGCTGAATTTAGATTCCAATTCTTACTTAATTTTTGTTTTTTAATTTTCTATTGAACCCTTAATTTTTTTATTTTTACAATTTTAATTTGGTTTCATTAAACTTTTTGTTTTTTTTTAATTTCACTTGTTAAAATTTGTATAATATTTAAATTATTCAATTTATTACTTTCAATTTAATTGAACTTTTTTCCTTTTTAATTAACCTAATATATTTTTTTAAGGTTTTTAAAATTAATTTTTAAACCTTCAAGTTTACAAGTTTTTTCGGTCTAATTTTTTGTAATAATTTCTAATTAAATATAATTACAATTACAATTAATTTATTTTTTTAATAATTTCTAATTAAATATAATATATATTTTTCCAATTCAATTTTTTCGAACTCAATTTTTAAAATATTAATTATATTAAAATTTTTATAATATTTAAAATTTTAAATTTATAACTTTCAATAGAAATAAAATTTTTTCTTCAATTTAATTAACCTAATTTAGTTTATAATTTTTTTTTAACCTTTAAATCGCCTATTTGTTTCCTTCTTATTTTATAATAATAATATAATTTTATTAATTGAATTAATAAAAATAATATAAATAATTATTAATTAAATTAATAATTAATTAAATTAATTTCATTCCACTATACCCATATAAATATGATTAATTAATTTTAATTTTTTGGTGAAATTTAATTTTTAAATCGCTATAATTTACTGTTTAAATTTTGTTATTATATTATCTTATTTTTCAAATTTTTTTAATTTATACATACGAGTATGGTTAAAGAACAATTTGTTCAATTTCATTTTTAATTTTTAATATCTAAATCCTTTGAATTCCATTGGAATTTACATTTCCAAATTTGCTGTAATTCAACATTTTTTGCATACCAATTTGTATTTACTAATGTTACTACATGCATGTAAATGTTGATGTCTGGCGGTGCGTATACGTAACGAATTGTCCGCATTAGGTTCTGTATTTATTATAAATGCTAAGAAGTAAAATTGCTAAGCTATTTACAAATGCATACACATATTTTAATACTATACTAAGTTAGCTTAAGTCTCGACTGATATATCGGCAACTAATCCTAAAAGTATGCAACATTTTTCAGTATGCAGTTGCCGGGCTACTATTAAATTAACTCAATATTTCTGTTCTAAACTATACTAAGCTTGAAACTGGCTTATATTGTGGCAAATTCCAATATTTCTTCAATAATTTAAAAATTATACAATAATATATATTGTATATGTAATGCTTGAAAACTTTCTTAAGGGATTTTCAAAATGATAGCTGTGCTCCATACTCAAAAAAAAAGTATTAAGTTACATAAATTACATTTTCCAATGCATTAATAATTCACCTACTGTTATATACCAATTGCCTTTTCTTACTTACTTACTCCTTCTTTTTATCAATTCCCTACACACTTTTAGGCTAGCCGCTTTGGAAATTGCCAAATTTCAAGACCAATTAATCAAGAGACTGAATGAGGATGCGCTACTGCAATTATCACATGAAATGGATGGCGGCATCGCTGCTGGCGGCGGAAATGGTGCGGCGATTGCCGGTAATAGTCCGGCTACGGAAGCTGTACTCCTACACACACACGGCGGTCAATACGGTCATGGTCATGGACCGCACGAATGGAATTTCGCCAAAGCGTTTCTCTACTCGCTCACCGTACTGACGACAATTGGTAAGTTTTAAATGGCACTTTTTTAATTTAGTAGCATAGCAAGTGGATTTATAAGCTTACGGTTAATTACTTTTTGAAAAATACCTCCCGTATGGCTAGCAAAAGCTATTAGTTGAAAACAATTAGTGTGTAATGTGAGTTGTGAAGACATTGCTTACATATTTTTCGAGTTAACTTGCTTTGTATAAAGCTTCATGCTCGGGTTTTTCCAAATGAAACTCTAATTTGAATGCACAGAACGAGCTTAGCGCCAGTTATTTGCTACATAGCTTCTATTAATTTCTATATCGGGGATTTAAAAATGTTACCGATGTGGTATATGGATCTCATTTTAGAAGCAATATCTTCTATATGTATATAAACTAAATAATTTTAATACAACTATTTTTTGAGACAAAGAACTTATATCATAAATAAAACTAAAAAAAGCATATTAAAGACACCAGCAAAGTCATTAGCAGGCGTTAGAACTTTGAAATCTGCTTTGACAGCTATCCTTCTAGGAAATTCTATAACAATACTCGCTTTATTATTTAAGCTAGAAGCTACTAACTTTTAATACCTCTAACTCGATTAAGTTTGACTCTGCCATAGAATTATGCACGCAGGAGTTTACTTTGACAGTTGGTTTGACAGTTATCCCTCTAGGAAATTCTGTAACAAAAAGTATTTTTACATATAGGCCTTGCAAGAAGCTAACAACTTTTTATATCTCTAACTCGATTAAGTTTGACTCTGCCAAAGAATTATGCACGCACTAGTTTATTTTGACAGTTGGTTTGACAGTTATTCCTCTAGGAAATTCTGTAGCAAAACTCACTTTAGATATTTGAGCTAAAAGTTATAGATTTTTTGCAACTCTAACTCTATTGAATTTCACTCTGCGATGACAGCTAGTTTGACAGCTATCCCTCTAAAAAATTCTA
>JAPZAG010000936.1:0-45731 GCA_027475135.1 Bactrocera correcta | reverse complement strand
AACGGTATAACGGAAGTGCATTTGGAAGAATTCCGTAATCTTATATTTAGGTATAAAGTCGATTTTGTTGTATATGCACATTTAGCAATCGATATCGAGATGCTTCAACTCATTAGTTTAATATATTTAAGTTAATAAACCTTCTTTAACAAACCGAAGTTGGCATAAATCCATGGCGGCATAACGGCAGTGCATGTAGAAGAATTCCATTATCATATATTTAGGTATAAAGTCGATTTTCTTGTATATACACATATAGCAATCGATAACGAAATGCTTCAAGTCATTAGTTTAACATATTAAAGTTAATTAACATTCTTCAACGATCTGAGTTTGGCATATAGCCACGGCGGCATTACGGCAGTGCATGTAGAAGAATTCCGTAATCTTTTATTTAGGTATAAAGTCGTTTTTTCTTTTATATACACATTCAGATATCGATATCGAAATGCTTCAAATAACTGGTTTAACATATTTAAGTTAATTAACCTTCTTTAACGTATTGAAGTTGATATAGAGCCATTGCGGCATAACGGCAGTGCATGTAGAAGAATTCCGTTATCTTATATTTAGGTATAAAGTCGATTTTCTTGTATATACACATATAGTAATCGATAACAAAATGCTTCAAGTCATTAGTTTAACATATTTAAGTAAATAAACCTTCTTTAACGATCTGAAGTTGGCATATAGCCACGGCGGCATTACGGCAGTGCATGTAGAAGAATTCCGTAAACTTTTATTTAGGCATAAAGTTAATTTTCTTTTATATACACATTTAGATATCGATATCGAAATGCTTCAAATCATTAGTTTAACATATTTAAGCTAATAAACCTTCTTTAACGTATTGAAGTTGATATAGAGCCATTGCGGCATATCGGCAGTGCATTTAGAAGAATTCCGTAATCTTATATTTAGGTATAAAGTCGATTTTCTTGTATATACACAAATGATATTTAAGCTAATTAACCTTCTTTATCTTACTGAAGTTTACATAAAGCCATAACGGTATAACGGCAGTGCATTTAGAAGAATTCCGTAATCTTATATTTAGGTATAAAGTCGATTTTCCTTTATATACACATTTAGCAATCGATAACGAAATGCTTCAAATCATTAGTTTAGCATATTAAGTTAATAAACATTTTTTAGCTTACTGAAGTCTACATAAAGCCTTAACGGTATAACGGCAGTGCATGTAGAAGAATTCCGTTATCTTATATTTAGGTAAAAAGTCGATTTTCTTGTATATACACATTTGGCAAGCGATATCGAATTGCTTCAAATCATTAGTTTAATATATTTAAGTTAATTAACCTTCTTTAACGTATTGAAGTTTATATAAAGCCATGGCGGCATAACGGCAGTTCATTTAGAAGAATCCCGTTATCTTTTATTTGGGTATAAAGTCGATTTACTTCTATATACACATTTAGCAAGCGATATCGAAATGCTTCAAATCATTAGTTTAACATATTTAAGTTAATTAACCTTCTTTAGCGTATTGAAGTTGATATAAAGCCATGGCGGCATAACGGCAGTGCATTTAGAAGAATTCCGTAATCTTATATTTAGGTATAAAGTCGATTTTCTTGTATATACACATTTAGCAATCGATATCGAAATGCTTCAAATCATAAGTTTAATATATTTAAGTTAATTAATCCTCTTTGTCTTACTGAAGTCTACAAAAGCTTTAACGGCATAACGGCAGTGCATTTGGAAGAGTTCCGTAATCTTATATTTAGGTATAAAGTCGATTTTGTTGTATATACGCATTTAGCAATCGATAACGAAATGCTTCAAATCATTAGTTTAACATATTTAAGTTAACATATTTAAGTTAATTAACCTTCTTTATCTTACTGAAGTTTACAAAAAGCCATAACGGTATAACGGAAGTGCATTTGGAAGAATTCCGTTATCTTATATTTAGGTATAAAGTCGATTTTCTTGTATAAACACATTTAGCAAGCGATATCGAAATGCTTCAAATCATTAGTTTAACATATTTAAGTTAATTAACCTTCTTTAACGTATTGAAGTTGATATAAAGCCATGGCGGCATAACGGCAGTGCATTTAGAAAAATTTCCCGTAATCTTATATTTAGGTATAAATCGATTTTCTTGTATATACACATTTAGCAAGCGATATCGAAATGCTTCAAACCATTAGTTTAACATATTTAATTTAAATTTAAACCCTTCTTTAACGTATTGAAGTTTATATAAAGCCATGGCGGCATAACGGCAGTGCATTTAGAAGAATTCCGTAACCTTGTATTTAGGTATAAAGTCGATTTTCCTGTATATACACATTTAGCAAGCGATATCGAAATGCTTCAACTTATTATCTTAACATATTTAAGTTAATAAACCTTCTTTAACGATCTGAAGTTGGCATATAGCCACGGCGGCATTACGGCAGTGCATGTAGAAGAATTCCGTAATCTTTTATTTAGGTATAAAGTCGATTTTCTTTTATATACACATTTAGATATCGATATCGAAATGCTTCAAATCATTAGTTTAACATATTAAGTTAATAAACATTTTTTAGCTTACTGAAGTCTACATAAAGCCTTAACGGTATAACGGCACTGCATGTAGAAGAATTCCGTTATCTTATATTTAGGTATAAAGTCGATTTTCTTGTATATACACATTTAGCTATCGATATCGAAATGCTTCAAATCATTAGTTTAACATATTTAAGTTAATTAACCTTCTTTAACGTATTGAAGTTTATATAAAGCCATGGCGGCATAACGGCAGTGCATTTAGAAGAATGCCGTAATCTTGTATTTAGGTATAAAGTCGATTTTCGAGTATATACACATTTAGCAAGCAATATCGAAATGCTTCAAATCATTAGTTTAACATATTTAAGTTAATTAACCTTCTTTAACGTTTTGAGGTTGATATAAAGCCATGGCGGCATAACGGCAGTGCATTTAGAAGAATTCCGTAATCTTATATTTAGGTATGTAGTCGATTTTCTTGTATATACACATTTAGCAATCGATATCGAAATGCTTCAAGCCATTAGTTTAACATATTTAAGTTAATAAACGTTCTTTAACGCACTGAAGTCTACATAAAGCCTTAACGGTGTAACTGCAGTGCATTCAGAAGAATTCCGTAATTTTCTATTTAGGTATAAAGTTGATTTTCTTGTATTTACATATTTAGGAATCGATATCGAAATGCCTCAAATCATTAGATTAACATATTTAAGTCAATTAACCCTCTCTCTCTTACTGAAGTCTACATAAAGCCTTAACGGCATAACGGCAGTGCATTTAGAAGAATTCCGTTATCTTATATTTAGGTATAAATTCGATTTTCTTGTATATACACATTTAGCAAGCGATATCGAATTGCTTCAAATCATTAGTTTAACATATTTAAGTTAATTAACCTTCTTTATCTTGCTGAAATTTACATAAAGCCATAACGGTATAACGGCAGCGCATTTGGAAGAATTCCGTAATCTTATATTTAGGTATAAAGTCGATTTTGTTGTATATACACATTTAACAATCGACAACGAAATGCTTCAAATCATCAGTTTAACATATTTAAGCTAATTAACCTTCTTTATCTTACTGAAGTTTACATAAAGCCATAACGGTATAACGGCAGTGCATTTAGAAGAGTTCCGTAAGCTTATATTTAGGTATAAAATCGATTTTC
This sequence comes from Bactrocera correcta, assembly GCA_027475135.1. Classification (NCBI taxonomy): domain Eukaryota; kingdom Metazoa; phylum Arthropoda; class Insecta; order Diptera; family Tephritidae; genus Bactrocera; species Bactrocera correcta. The sequence goes on along the minus strand of JAPZAG010000936.1, from coordinate 42,031 downwards.
TTTTATATACACATTTAGCAATCGATAACGAAATGCTTCAAATCATTAGTTTAACATATTAAGTTAAAAAACATTTTTTAGCTTACTGAAGTCTACATAAAGCCTTAACGGTATAACGGCAGTGCATGTAGAAGAATTCCGTTATCTTATATTTAGGTATAAAGTCGATTTTCTTGTATATACTCATTTAGCGATTGATATCGAGATGCTTTAACTCATTAGTTTAACATATTTATTTTAATAAACCTCCTTTAACGATCTGAAGTTGGCATATAGCCTAGGCGGCATAACGGCAGTGCATTAAGAAGAATTCCGTAACCTTATATTTAGGTATAAAGTCGATTTTGTTGTATATACACATTTAGCAGTCGATATCGAAATGCTTCAAATCATTAGTTTAACATATTTAAGTTAATTAACCTTTTTTAACGTATTGAAGTTTATATAAAGCCATGGCGGCATAACGGCAGATATCGATATCGAAATGCTTCAAATCATTAGTTTAACACATTTAAGCTAATAAACCTTCTTTAACGTATTGAAGTTGATATAGAGCCATTGCGGCATAACGGCAGTGCATTTAGAAGAATTCCGTAATTTTATATTTAGGTATAAAGTCGATTTTCTTGTATATACACATTTAGCAAGCGATATCGAAATGCTTCAAATCATTAGTTTAACACATTTAAGCTAATTAACCTTCTTTAACGTATTGAAGCTTATATAGAGCCATTGCGGCATAACGGCAGTGCATGTAGAAAAATTTCCCGTAATCCTATATTTAGGTATAGAGTCGATTTTGTTGTATATACACATTTAACAATCGATAACGAAATGCTTCAAATCATCAGTTTAACATATTTAAGCTAATTAACCTTCTTTATCTTACTGAAGTTTACATAAAGCCATAACGGTATAACGGCAGTGCATTTAGAAGAATTCCGTAATCTTATATTTAGGTATAAAATCGATTTTCTTTTATATACACATTTAGCAATCGATAACGAAATGCTTCAAATCATTAGTTTAACATATTAAGTTAATAAACTTTTTTAGCTTACTGAAGTCTACATAAAGCCTTAACGGTATAACGGCAGTGCATGTAGAAGAATTCCGTTATCTTATATTTAGGTATAAAGTCGATTTTCTTGTATATACACATTTAGCGATCGATATCGAGATGCTTTAACTCATTAGTTTAACATATTTATTTTAATAAACCTCCTTTAACGATCTGAAGTTGGCATATAGCCTAGGCGGCATAACGGCAGTGCATTAAGAAGAATTCTGTAATCTTATATTTAGGTATAAAGTCGATTTTGTTGTATATACACATTTAGCAGTCGATATCGAAATGCTTCAAATCATTAGTTTAACATATTTAAGTTAATTAACCTTCTTTAACGTTTTGAAGTTGATATAAAGCCATGGCGGCATAACGGCAGTGCATTTAGAAGAATTCCGTAATCTTATATTTAGGTATGTAGTCGATTTTCTTGTATATACACATTTAGCGATCGATATCGAGATGCTTTAACTCATTAGTTTAACATATTTATTTTAATAAACCTCCTTTAACGATCTGAAGTTGGCATATAGCCTGGGCGGCATAACGGCAGTGCATTAAGAAGAATTCTGTAATCTTATATTTAGGTATAAAGTCGATTTTGTTGTATATACACATTTAGCAGTCGATATCGAAATGCTTCAAATCATTAGTTTAACATATTTAAGTTAATTAACCTTCTTTAACGTATTGAAATTGATATAAAGCCATGGCGGCATAACGGCAGTGCATGTAGAAGAATTCCGTAATCTTATATTTAGGTATAAAGTCGATTTTCTTTTATGTACTCTTTTAGCAATCGATAACGAAATGCTTCAAATCATTAGTTTAACATATTTAAGTTAATTAACCTTCTTTAACGTATTAAAGTTGATATAAAGCCATGGCGGCATAACGGGAGTGCATTTAGAAGAATTCCGTTATCTTATATTTAGGTATAATTCGATTTTCTTGTATATGCACATTTAGCAAGCGATATCGAAATGCTTCAAATAACTGGTTTAGCATATTTAAGTTAATAAACCTTCTTTAACGATCATAATTTGCATATAGCCACGGCGGCATTACGGCAGTGCATGTAGAAGAATTCCGTAATCTTTTATTTAGGTATAAAGTCGATTTTCTTTTATATACACATTTAGATATCGATATCGAAATGCTTCAAATCATTAGTTTAACACATTTAAGCTAATAAACCTTCTTTAACGTATTGAAGTTGATATAGAGCCATTGCGGCATAACGGCAGTGCATTTAGAAGAATTCCGTAATCTTATATTTAGGTATAGAGTCGATTTTGTTGTATATACACATTTAACAATCGATAACGAAATGCTTCAAATCATCAGTTTAACATATTTAAGCTAATTAACCTTCTTTATCTTACTGAAGTTTACATAAAGCCATAACGGTATAACGGCAGTGCATTTAGAAGAATTCCGTAATCTTTTATTTAGGTATAAAATCGATTTTCTTTTATATACACATTTAGCAATCGATAACGAAATGCTTCAAATCATTAGTTTAACATATTAAGTTAATAAACATTTTTTAGCTTACTGAAGTCTACATAAAGCCTTAACAGTATAACGGCAGTGCATGTAGAAGAATTCCGTTATCTTATATTTAGGTATAAAGTCGATTTTCTTGTATATACACATTTAGCGATCGATATCGAGATGCTTTAACTCATTAGTTTAACATATTTATTTTAATAAACCTCCTTTAACGATCTGAAGTTGGCATATAGCCTAGGCGTCATAACGGCAGTGCATTAAGAAGAATTCTGTAATCTTATATTTAGGTATAAAGTCGATTTTGTTGTATATACACATTTTTCAATCGATATCGAAATGCTTCAAATCATTAGTTTAACATATTAAATTAATAAACATTTTGTAGCTTACTGAAGTCTACATAAAGCCTTAACGGTATAGCGGCAGTGCATTTAGAAGAATTACGTAATGTTATAATTTTATATTTAGGTATAAAGTCGATTTTGTTGTATATACACATTTAACAATCGATAACGAAATGCTTCAAATCATCAGTTTAACATATTTAAGTTAATTAACCTTTTTTAACGTATTGAAGTTGATATAGAGCCATTGCGGCATAACGGCAGTGCATGTAGAAGAATTCCGTAATCTTATATTTAGGTATAGAGTCGATTTTGTTGTATATACACATTTAACAATCGATAACGAAATGCTTCAAATCATCAGTTTAACATATTTAAGTTAATTAACCTTCTTTAACGTATTGAAATTGATATAAAGCCATGGCGGCATAACGGCAGTGCATGTAGAAGAATTCCGTAATCTTATATTTAGGTATAAATTCGATTTTCTTGTATATACACATTTAGCAAGCGATACCGAATTGCTTCAAATCATTAGTTTAACATATTTAAGTTAATTAACCTTCTTTAACGTATTGAAGTTGATTTAAAGCCATGGCGGCATAACGGCAGTGCATTTAGAAGAATTCCATAAACTTATATTTAGGTATAAAGTCGATTTTGTTGTATATACACGCTTAGCAATCGATATCGAGATGCTTCAACTCACTAGTTTAACATATTAAGTTAATAAACATTTTTTAGCTTACTGAAGTTTACATAAAGCCTTAACGGTATAACGGCAGTGCATTATATACACATTTATATACTCATTAGTTTAACATATTTATGTTAATAAACCTTCTTTAACGAACTGAAGTTGGAATAAAGCCATGGCGGCATCACGGCAGTGCATGTAGAAGAATTCCGTTATCTTATATTTAGGTATAAAGCCGATTTTGTTGTATATACACATTAAGCAAGCGATATCGAAATGCTTCAAATCATTAGTTTAACATATTTAAGTAAATAAACCTTCTTTAACGAAATGAAGTTGGCATAAAGCCATGGCGGCATAACGGCAGTGCATTTAGAAGAATTCCGTAATCTTTTATTCAGGTATAAAGTCGATTTTCTTGTATATACACAGTTAGCAAGCGATGTCGAAATGCTTCAAATCATTAGTTTAACATATTTAAGTTAATAAACGTTCTTTAACGCACTGAAGTCTGCATAAAGCCTTAAGGGTATAACTGCAGTGCGCTCAGAAGAATTCCGTTATCTTATATTTAGGTATAAATTCGATTTACTTGTATATACACATTTAGCAAGCGATATCGAAATGCTTCAACTCACTAGTTTAACATATTTAAGTTAATTAACCTTCTTTAACGTATTAAAGTTGATATAAAGCCATGGCGGCATAACGGCAGTGCATTTGGAAGAATTCCGTAATCTTATATTTAGGTATGAAGTCGATTTTCTTGTATATAAAAATTTAGCAAGCGATATCGAAATGCTTCAAATCATTAGTTTAACATATTTAAGTTAATTAACCTTCTTTAACGTATTGAAGTTGATATAAAGCCATGGCGGCATAACGGCACTGCATTTAGAAGAATTCCGTAATCTTATATTTAGGTATAAAGTCGATTTTGTTGTATATACACATTTAGCAATCGATATCGAGATGCTTCAACTCATTAGCTTAACATAGTTAAGTTAGTAAACCTTCTTTAACGATCTGAAGTTGGTATAACGGCAGTGGATGTAGAAGAATTCCGTAATCTTATATTTTGGTATAAAGTCGATTTTCTTGTATATACACATTGAGCTATCGATATCGAAATGCTTCAAATCATTTGTTTAACATTATAAGTTAAAAAACATTTTTTAGCTTACTGAAGTCTACATAACGCCTTAACGGTATAACGGCAGTGCATTTAGAAGAATTCCGTAATCTTATATTTAGGTATAAAGTCGATTTTCTTGTATATACACATTTAGCAATCGATATCGAAATGCTTCAAATCATAAGTTTAACATATTTAAGTTAATTAATCCTCTTTGTCTTACTGAAGTCTACAAAAGCTTTAACGGCATAACGGCAGTGCATTTGGAAGAGTTCCGAAATCTTATATTTAGGTATAAAGACGATTTTGTTGTATATACCCATTTAGCAATCGATAACGAAATGCTTCAAGTCATAAGTTTAACATATTTAAGTTAACATATTTAAGTTAATTAACCTTCTTTATCTTACTGAAGTTTACATAAAGCCATAACGGTATAACGGCAGTGCATTTGGAAGAAATCCGTAAACTTCTATTTAAGTATAAAGTCGATTTTGTTGTTTATACACATTTAGCAATCGATATCGAGATGCTTCAACTCATTAGTTTAACATATTTAGGTTAGTTAACCTTCTTTACCGTAATGAAGGTGATATAAAGCCATGGCGGCATAACGACAGTGAATGTAGAAGAATTCCATTATCTTATATTTAGGTATAAAGTCGATTTTCTTGTATATACACATTTAGCAATCGATATCGAAATGCTTCAAATCATTAGTTTAACATATCTAAGTTAATAAACGTTCTTTAACGCACTGAAGTCTACATAAAGCCTTAAGGGTATAACTGCAGTGCATTCAGAAGAATTCCGTTATCTTATATTTAGGTATAAATTCGATTTACTTGTATATATACATTTAGCAAGCGATATCGAAATGCTTCGACTCATTAGCTTAACATATTTAAGTTAATAAACCTTTTTTAACGATCCGAATTCGGCATATAGCCACGGCGGTATTACGGCAGTTCATTTAGAAGAATTCCGTAAACTTCTATTTAGGTATAAAGTCAATTTTCTTGTATTTACATATTAAGCAATCGATATCGAAATGCTTCAAATCATTAGTTTAACATATTTAAGTTAATTAACCTTCTTTAACGTATTGAAGTTGATTTAAAGCCATGGCGGGATAACGGCAGTGCATTTAGAAGAATTCCGTAATCTTATATTTAGGTATAAAGTCGATTTTCTTTTATATACACATTTAGCAATCGATAACAAAATGCTTCAAATCATTAGTTTTACATATTTAAGTTAATTAACCTTCTTTATCTTACTGAAGTTTACATAAAGCCATAACGGTATAACGGCAGTGCCTTGGGAAGAATTCCGTAATCTTATATTCAGGTATAAAGTCGATTTTGTTGTATATACACATTTAGCAATCGATATCGAGATGCTTCAAATCATTAGTTTAACATATTAAGTTAATAAATATTTTTTAGCTTACTGAAGTCTACATAAAGCCTTAACGGTATTACGGCAGTGCATTTAGAAGAATTCCGTTATCTTATATTTAGGTATAAATTCGATCTTCTTGTATATACACATTTAGCAAGCGATATCGAAATACTTCAAATCATTAGTTTAACATATTTAAGTTAATTAACCCTCTCTATCTTACTGAATTCTACATAAAGCCTTAACGGCATAAGGGCAGTGCATTTAAAAGAATTCCGTTATCTTATATTTAGGTATAAAGTCGATTTTGTTGTATATACACATTTAGCAAGCGATATCGAAATGCTTCAACTCATTAGTTTAACATATTTAAGTTAACAAACCTTCTTTAACGAACTGAAGTTAGCAAAAAGCCATGGCGGCATAACGGCAGTGCATGTAGAAGAATTCCGTTATCTTATATTTAGGTATAAAGTCAATTTTCTTGTATATACACATTCAGCAGGCGATATCGAAATGCCTCAAATCATTAGTTTATCATATTTAAGTTAATTAACCTTCTTAAACGTATTGAAGTTGATATAAAGCCATTGCGGCATAACGGCAGTGCATTTAGAAGAATTCCGTAATCTTATATTTAGGTATAAAGTCGATTTTCTTGTATATACACATTTAGCAAGCGATATCGAAATGCGTCAAATCATAAGTTTTACATATTTAAGTTAATTAACCTTCTTTAACGTATTGAAGTTGATATAAAGCCATGGCGGCATAACGGCAGTGCATAAAGAAAAATTCCGTTATCTTATATTTAGGTATTAAGTCGATTTTGTTGTATATACACATTTAGGAATCGATATCGAGATGCTTCAACTCATTAGCTTAACATATTTAAGTTAATAAACCTTCTTTAACGATCTGAAGGTGGCATATAGCCACGGCGGCATTACGGCAGTGCATGTAGAAGAATTCCGTAATTTTTTATTTAGGTATAAAGTCGATTTTCTTTTATATACACATTTACATATCAATATCGAAATGCTTCAAATCATTAGTTTAACATATTAATTTAATAAACATTTTTTAGCTTACTGAAGTCTACATAAAGCCTTAACGGTATAACGGCAGTGCATTTAGAAGAATCCCGTTATCTTATATTTAGGTATAATTTCGATTTTCTTGTATATACACATTTAGCAAGCGATATCGAAATGCTTCAAATTATTAGTTAACATATTTAAGTTAATTAACCTTCTTTAACGTATTGAAGTTGATATAAAGCCATGGCGGCATAACGGCAGTGCATTTAGAAGAATTCCGTAATGTTATAATTTTATATTTAGGTATAAAGTCGATTTTCTTGCATTTACACATTTAGCAATCGATATCGAAATGCTTCACACCATTAGTTTAACACATTTAAAATAATTAACCTTCTTTAGCGTAATGAAGGTGATATAAAGCCATGGCGGCATAACGACAGTACCTGTGGAAGAATTCCGTAATCTTATATTTAGGTATAAAGTCGATTTTCTTGTATATATACGTTTCGCAATCGATATCGAAATGCCTTAAATCATGAGTTTAACATATTTAAGTAAATTAATCCTCTTTTTCTTACTGAAGTCTAGAAAAACTTTAACGGCATAACGGCAGTGCACTTGGAAGAGTTCCGTAATCTCATATTTAGGTATTAAGTCGATTTTGTTGTATATACGCATTTAGCAATCGACATCGAAATGCTTCAAATCATGAGTTTAACATATTTAACCCTTAACGACCTGAGCCCTATATCAGTTACGTAACCACCTGAGCACGGTCACAGTGACCGCAGTGTATCCGAACACTTGAATTTTTTTAGGATTTTAAGGTTTTATTATAAGAATACATTAATAAAACTCTTTAATATATACTAAATTATTTATTTAACTGAAAAAGGAAAAAAAACAAAACATATTTTTCTCATAAATGTGAACAATTGAATTGCTGGCACATTTTAACTAAAATTACATAGTAGTTTATAAATTGAGATCTATCCACATAGGAACAAAATGTTATATAAAATTCTGTCTTTCTTTAAAGAATATAATAATACTCTAATGACATAAAAAAATAAAAGTTAAAAAAAAAACAAAACTTCGAGAAAATTACAGGGGGTAAATTCTTAAAATTTTTCACGACAACTTTTGCACGTTTTGTTAGAACATTCCACACAGATTGGATTTTTACATATAAAACACAAACGAAATGTTTTTCGTTTCTTCTTGGGATCACAAGTTGAACACGTTTTACGTTTTTCAAGATGATCAGCTTCAGAAACAGAAAGCAATTTTTCTTCTATTTTCAAGATCCGGCGAATAGAAGTTTTGATGTCACGAGGAGTGTGCTTGTTATTTTCTCGACGATTCATGTGTGGCATGGTCAGATCTTCTGCTAGCTGCTTCATAAATTTAAATCTACTTCTTACTCATGACATAAGCATTGGAACCTGATATATCTAACAGAGAATAAAAAATGCACAAAGGCCATCTTTGCGTTCGTCGCGCCGTAGTATAGTTCGCACACCTTTGATCCAATAAATCAACGCCAATTTTAGTTTCATTGTAGTATAATATTATTTCGGGTTTTTTTGTATTATCGTCTACGTTTGCTGTATGGTGCATGCTGGAAATTAACACCACAGCACGGTTTTTTCTCGGCACAAAAGATGCCAAAGTAATATTTTTAGTAAAACCGAAAAGCGAGGTTCCAATTTCTCATCGCCGATTTGGTTTGAATTCTGGCGGAATTTCTGTTTTATTTTTTTTTTAAGTACCCACAAGAGATAACTTTTTATCTTTCAACACATCGACTAGCTCAACTGAACAAAACCAATTATCAGCAGTGATGTTTCTATTCGACCCTTCAATTGGAGATATGAGTCGTAAAACTGCTTGAGTGGGTTTTGAAAATCGAGTGTGTTCTGATGTCAAATTGGTCCCGTCCGAATCTTTACCTAAATATATATAAGCATTGAGTAAATAACCAGTTCGGGCATCTGTAAGGCACATAATCTTTAAGCCATATTTAGCGGGCTTCTTTGGCATAAACACCCTAAAACGACACCGACCTCGAAAAGCTACCAGCATCTCATCAATACAGGCACAGGTTCCGATGCTGTACACCTTTTGGCAATTTTGAATGAAAGAGCTGAATAGCTCGGCGATTGGAGCAGAAATGTCAGTCTCTCGCCGTTGCGCTCTTGTTTCTGCATCATCGAAACGAATTGCTTTCATCAAAATCTCGAATATATTTTTACTTTGAATGCAACGATATATTTCTCTTCCTGAGCCATCAGAACTATACCACCACGCATAATGTTCCCGATTGTCTTTAAAAATAGCTGTATAGAATAAAAAAACTAATAAATGCTTTTAACTCTATGAGATCAACATCATGAACACAGCCTTGGTTTTTATATCTTGGTCGTAACTGCCTTATTTTGTCGTTGGTATGTATCACTATGTTTTCCAGCATCTCATCTGTAAATAAAATGCTCCAAAGGTCAAGAGGTGTTGTAGAATCATTGAGAACTTCATGATAGGCCGATTGAAGTCCTTGTCCTTGCGATACAATGTTATACCGCTGAGTTCTAGTACGACTAGCAATTGGCACAGAAGACCACCGAAAACGATTTTTTCCAAAAAAGTTCCAATTTCTAGTCTGGAGTTGTGACAAGGGTAACTCGTCTTCTGAAGAAAATTCCTCAAATATACCTCCCTCCGGCTGTCCATCGGCACTTTGACACTTGCAGGCAGTCATCAGATTCACAGTCATCTAAAACCTCGGGAACTTCTAAATCCTCAGGGTCTATATCACTGTAACTCTCATCCAGGATTTGCTCCACATCCGACAGTTCTTCCTCTAACTATCTCCTAATATTTTCGATGTTTACATCCATTTTTACTATAAAACAATAAACATAAACGTTATTGTGTGTAATCACATAACTACCTGCACGCAGTCACCATGACCGCTATCAAAATATTTTTACTCACCCAAGTCAAACGAGCGCACTTGTATGCTTGCCGAGCGCACACGCGACACTAAACCACCACCAGAAAAGGTACACGAACGCACACTAACACGCGATAACGAACTCCTACGAAATTAAAATTCAAAAAGTCGTTGCGTTCACCGCGACCGCTGGCAGGTGGTTAAAGGTTAAGATAATTAACCCTCTTTATCTTACTGAAATCTACAAAAGCCTTAACGGCATAACGGCAGTGCATTTAGAAGAATTCCGTAATCCTCTATTAAGGTATAAAGTGCGATTTTTTTGTATATACTCATTTAGCAATCCATATCGAAATGCTTCGAAACATTAGTTTAACATATTTAAGTTAATTAACCCTCTTTATCTTACTGAAGTCTACAAAAGCCTTAACGGCATAACGGCAGTGCATTTAGAAGAATTCCGTAATCTTATATTTAGGTATAAACTCGATTTTCTTGTATATACTCATTTAGCAAGCGATATCGAAATGCTTCAAATCATTAGTTTAACATATTTAAGTAAATTAATCCTCTTTTTCTTACTGAAGTCACAAAAGCCTTAACGGCATAATGGCAGTGCATTTAGAAGAATTACGTAGTCTTATATTTAGGTATGAATTCGAATTTCTTGTTCTTACTTCAAATCATTAGTGTAACATATTTAAGTTAATAAATCTTCTTTAACGTATTGAAGGTGATACAAAGCCATGGCGGCATAACGACAGTACATTTGGAAGAATTTCGTAATCTTATATTTAGGTATAAAGTCGATTTTCTTGTATATACACATTTAGCAATCGATATCGAAATGCTTCAAATCATTAGTTTAACATATTTAAGTAAATTAGTCCTCTTTTTCTTACTGAAGTCTACAAAAGCCTTAACGGCATAACGGCAGTGCATTTGGAAGAATTCCGTAATCTTATAACGGGTGATTTTTTAAGAGCTTGATAATTTTTTTAAAAAAAAAAACGCATAAAATTTGGAAAATCTCATCGGTTCTTTATTTGAAACGTTAGATTGGTTCATGACATTTACTTTTTGAAGATAATTTCATTTAAATGTTGACCGCGGCTGCGTCTTAGGTGGTCCATTCGGAAAGTCCAATTTTGGGCAACTTTTTCGAGCATTTCGGCCGGAATAGCCCGAATTTCTTCGGAAATGTTGTCTTCCAAAGCTGGAATAGTTGCTGGCTTATTTCTGTAGACTTTAGACTTGACGTAGCCCCACAAAAAATAGTCTAAAGGCGTTAAATCGCATGATCTTGGTGGCCAACTTACGGGTCCATTTCTTGAGATGAATTGTTGTCCGAAGTTTTCCCTCAAAATGGCCATAGAATCGCGAGCTGTGTGGCATGTAGCGCCATCTTGTTGAAACCACATGTCAACCAAGTTCAGTTCTTCCATTTTTGGCAACAAAAAGTTTGTTAGCATCGAACGATAGCGATCGCCATTCACCGTAACGTTGCGTCCAACAGCATCTTTGAAAAAATACGGTCCAATGATTCCACCAGCGTACAAACCACACCAAACAGTGCATTTTTCGGGATGCATGGGCAGTTCTTGAACGGCTTCTGGTTGCTCTTCACCCCAAATGCGGCAATTTTGCTTATTTACGTAGCCATTCAACCAGAAATGAGCCTCATCGCTCATCGGACACGGACGCGAAACACATTTCGAACCGAACACTGATTTTGGTAATAAAATTCAATGATTTGCAAGCGTTGCTCGTTAGTAAGTCTATTCATGATGAAATGTCAAAGCATACTGAGCATCTTTCTCTTTGACACCATGTCTGACATCCCACGTGATCTGTCAAATACTACTGCATGAAAATCCTAACCTCAAAAAAATCACCCGTTAATTAGGTATTAAGTAGATTTTGTTGTATATACGCATTTAGCAATCGACATCGAAATGCTTCAAATCATTAGTTTAACATATTTAAGTTAATTAATCTTCTTTAACGTAATGAAGGTGATATAAAGCCATGGCAGCATAACGACAGTGCATTTAGAAGAATTCCGTAATCTTATATTTAGGTATATAGTCGATTTTCTTGTATTTACGCATTTAGCAATCGATACCGAAAATCTTCAAATCATTAGTTTAACATTGTTCATACCAAATGAACACATCCCTGCATTGTCCTCCTAGCTCGTCTAAATACGAATTAGAGGACAATGCAAAAAACACCCAACAGCGCCAACATAACAGCGAAGTACCCAACAAAACGAAAAAACACAATAAAACCAATCACCAGAGCGGACGGACATACGGCGCCAAAACAACAGCAGCATTTTATAGCAACAACAGCAGCAGAGTCAGCAGCAACAACATAAGTAGCAGCATCAGCATATCAACGCGGGAAACAAAAAAGGTTTTATCTAAAATATTTATTATATTTATACTTGTAAATAACCCTTGAGTTAAGTTATAATTGTATAAACACACACACATAACTAAACAATTGTACATACTAACTCATCCTATACACATGCAAGTATTATACCCTTAAATACACAAATTGAGTTATTACCCGATTTCTAATCAGTTTTTATTTTATTTGGCACACCGGCAAACACACGTCGATCACCCCGACATTTTGGTCCTTCGAGCCGGATTAAGCGCCTCATAAAATAAACCCACCCAATTCAACATCATTTTGAAAATCAGGATTTTGGATCATCAGGATTTGCACTTTTTCACCCACCCAATCAACTTTATTTTGAATCAACAGGATTAATATTTACCCACCCAATCAACTAATCAACTACTTTATCATCAAACCCATACGTGGAAAAATTGTAAGTACCCAAACTCAAATTTATTTAAAATATTGTGATATACAAAAATTAGTGCAAATCGGAATAAAACGGCAAAGTGAAACAAAAACAAAATTAATATTCTATTCCAAAATAAATCTTTTGCTTAACCGGTATTAAGCACAAAGTATTTGCTAACTTTGTTATTGCCATATTCCGCTTTGCACCTTACCCGTTGACATACATACATACGCATATAAATTCTGGGAGCCAAATAGCGTTGCTTTGGCACCCACCCGTACCTACGCGTACATATGTTTTATTGTTTTACCCGCTCAACTAACAACGAACTAACGCTGACTGCAAGTGCAGTGTGAGCAAGCAAAAAAACAAACCCAGTAGGAAAAATTTCAAAAGACCCATTAGGAAATTTTTCGTTCGTCGGAATTTCACTCATTATATTTTGCGGTTCAAAATATAAACAGCAAATAAAAAAATAAAGTCGTTGCTTATTAACTTATTCCAATTCAAACTTAAATAAAGAAATTGTTTTTCAAATTTATTATTTGTTTTATTTCAATTTAATTAATTATTACGACCCGGTTAAGTGAATTTTTAATAGCAATGGAAGAATTTAAATTTTGTATTTCCGATTTGTTCGAATACATTGAGGAACATTACGACACCCAACCCGAAGATGAGTCTATTTATACCCTAGAAATAAAAAGGGTTTGAACTCAACGCGATATACGACAAGGCAAACAAGTCGTACGATGCCGTTCGTAGAACCCCACAAAAACCCGGTGAAACTATTAATTTTGCAAAAATCAAAGAAAATTTTAAAAAAGGTCATCAATTATATTTAAAGTGTTTAGGATCCACTAATAAAGCTATTGATGATCTCAAGACCCCAACCCCAATAAAAGAAAGAGTTTCAGAAGAATTTACATCGCGGGACATAGGACCCTCAATACATATACCCCCTTGTGATACGGACATATTTTATGGAGATTTCGCAACCTGGCCTTCATTCCGAGATATGTTTACGGCTATATACGTAAACAATCACAAAATCAGCAACGTGGAAAAACTGTTCCATTTGATTCAAAAAACCCGAGGAGAAGCAAGAGCAATTGTTAAAAATACACCCTTAACAAATGATGGTTTCCTGATGGCATGGAGAGACCTGGTATCCCAATACGAGAACAAACGAGTTCAGGTCAACGCTCAATTGAAGATTTTATTCAACTTACCCCAAGCAACCCAAGAAAGTGGAAACGCGATCAAACACCTTCAGAGGACCATCAACAATTGCCTCACAAATCTACACAACGTGTACATAGACACTAGTAGTTGGGACCCCATCTTAATCTTCTTATGCGGATTGAAATTACCCAAAACCCTACTTCATCAATTCGAGGACACCCAAGAAGATAACTCGGAAATACCATCCTGGAAAACTTTCGACGCGTTTCTCACTCATCGATATAAATCTTTGAAAGCAGTTGGAAATCTAACTGACCCCGTTCCAGTGACCCAATCCGACAGTGGATCCTATAGGAAAGGAAAAGACAGGAAGTTCAACACATTTCACGCTAATGTTTCCGGAACTTCGACCCTGGATTTTTCACACGCTAGTGCACACCCAGTTCGAGGCAACAACCTTTCAAAAAAGCCTCAAGACATTGAAAGTTGTAAGCTTTGTAGAACACAACATTCAATTCGAGAATGTCCAAAGTTCTTACAAATGAATGTTGAGACCCGAATAACCACAATTAAAAATAATGGTTATTGCTTCAATTGCCTTGCATTATCTCACAGTTTCAGAGATTGCAAGAGCAAATATTCTTGTAGAATATGCAGGAAGAAACATAACACACTTCTGCATAGGGATACACCAACCCGTTCCCAATCCCCCCCGCAAGGATCAAGAGCCTCAAACCCGCCTCTTGACCCAAGCACCAGTAGTACCTCCCAAACCCTTAATACCAATATAAATCCGCAAGCCTACACAACCCTCTTACAGTCCACTAAAACTCAAGACCCTCAAAACTTTAGTGGGAAGCAGATTTTGTTAGGTACTGCTGTAGTCCAAGTTTTATACAAAGGGCAAATATTCACAGCTCGCGCACTAGTCGACTCCGGGTCAGAAGCCACTTTTGTTTCAGAGAAATTCCAGAGAAAATTGGACATACCCACGTTCAGGAGAAATGCACAAGTGACTGGATTGAACAACACCGTTTCGGTGACTTCCTCCAAAATTTGTGAACTCACCCTTAGTTCACCGACAAGAAAGGAGTTTAAGATAACAACACACGCGTTTATCTTAAAATCTTTAACCGATAATTTACCTACTCACTCACTTAGTAGGATCATCACTAATACAGATTTCGGTTTTAGTTTAGCTGACCCTCACTTTTATAAACGCAGACCAGTGGACATATTGATCGGAAGTGACCTGTACCCACAAATAATTCTCAGTGGTGTATGGAAAAATGTACTCGGGACCCTTCTAGCCCAAGAAACGGAATTCGGATGGATTTTATCCGGACCCACACCAGAAAAACCCTTATCACCCTCGATAATGTCATTTTTCAATAAGATGACCCCAGACAAGTTGCTCACACAATTTTGGGAAGTTGAAGAAGTTCCAAGGAAGCCTCTACCTTCAACTTCAGATATAGTTTCTGAGCAAATTTATAAAAATACGACCCACAGAAACTCAGATGGGCGCTATGTGGTAACATTACCCTTTAAAACTCCAGAAAATATAGAATTGGGCAACTCAAGACACATAGCTCTAGCTCAATTTCTTAGAAATGAAAAGTCATTGTCGAGAAAACCCGAAATAAAAGCGGAATACGACAAGGCCATCAACGAGTATTTGGAACTCGGTCATATGACCCTGCGGATAATACGAAAACGCATTATCTGCCACATTACGCAGTCATTAAACCGGATCGCATAACGACTCAACTGCGAGTGGTATTCAACGCTTCATGCCCCACCTCGAACAGGAACAGCCTCAACGATGTACTACATACTGGACCCACTCTACAAGCAGACCTCGTAATCCTAGTAGTAAAATGGCGAATGTTTCAAATCGTATTCAACGCATATATCCAAAAAATGTATCGTCAAATAATCGTTGAAAGCAGACACACTCCGTTTCAAAGAATCTTATTTTGGAAATCCTCTAACGACCCTATAGAAGACTTTGAATTACAAACTGTTACGTTTGGTATTAACTGTGCTCAATTTCTAGCTATCCGTACCCTCCTTAAATTAGCGGATGATGTACAAGGACCCCACCCACTGGCAGCAGAGATACTTCGAAACGTAATGTATGTTGATGATGCACTTGCAGGAGCACATGACGTACCAACAGCGATATTGGCACGAGATGAACTCACATCATCCTTGAAGTCCGCAGGATTTGCTCTACGCAAATGGACCTCAAATGACCCGAAAGTTTTATCTGGAATCCCACAGGAACATCTATTGGATACCAACTCACTCAGTTTACCAGAATCCAATAACACAAAAACACTAGGAATCAGATGGAATGCAAAAAAAGATGCGTTCTTTTTTCTCATCAACCCTATTAAGGATAAAACGTCATATACTAAAAGAGAAGTACTATCGATTATAGCTAAATTGTTCGACCCAGCTGGTTGGCTCAGCCCCGTTGTAGTCACAGCTAAAATAATAATGCAACAGATATGGCTGGATAAATCGGATTGGGATGAAAGTCTAAAACCCTTAACCCTCCATCGATGGAAAATATTCATAAAGGACTACGATTCCTTAAATCTTATTGAAATTCCTCGATGGACACACTTTTCGACATCCGCGATCATCAATTTTCATGGATTCTCTGACGCATCTGAAAAAGCCTACGCAGCAGCCCTATATATCAGTGTTTCTACAAACGCAAATACCTGGACAACCCTTTTGGTATCCAAGACTCGTGTGGTCCCAATAAAAACCATATCATTACCAAGGCTAGAACTTTGTGGAGCTGTTCTTCTGGCGAATCTAGTGGATGCGACCCTACCCCAACTTAGTATAACCCAATACCGTACTCACCTTTGGACGGATTCCACAATTGTTCTTTCATGGCTTAGCAAACCCCCATGCACATGGACATCTTTTGTATCCCACCGAATTGCCACAATCGCAGAAAAGGTTGGAACCGAAAATTGGACTCACGTCGAAAGTCAAGACAACCCGGCAGATCTAGCTACTCGCGGACGCACACCTCTGGAAATGGTTAACAATGACCTCTGGTGGCACGGACCCCAATGGCTAACACTCGACCCGAAACACTGGCCAGTTACCAAAATATAAAGCGATACAACACTGGAACTCCGGCCAATCAGAACCTTCGTGAACACAACACAAGAGGATATCCTGGATACATTCTCTTCCTTACCCAAAGCCATTCGAGTTGTAGCATATTTGGTCAGATTCTGTTCGAATGCGTCACCCAATAAATCACAGCAGTCATACACAACGTTTGAAATAACACCAGAAGAGTTCAACACTACCCGCACGAAGCTAATTATTTTATCACAAAAGAAGTATTTCCAGGAAGAGTATGAAGCCTTAACCCAAAAAATCAGCATACCCAAAAAAAGTACAATTTTAACACTAAACCCTTTAATCGATCCCAAAGGAATAATGCGAGTTAATGGTCGGTTGAGCAATTCAGCGGCATTATCATACAACGAGCGTTATCCGATTATACTACCCTATAGCAGTCGATTAGAAAACTACTCACCCAATTTACACATTTAATAACCCTTCATGGCGGCAACCAACTAGTATTACGACTTATGCGTTCGGAATTTTGGATACCGACCCTCATCAAGTCTACCATTCATCAGTGCAAAACTTGTGTTTTGCACAAAAAGCGTAACACTACTCAGATAATGGCAGCATTACCCGCAGAACGTACCACCTTAACCCGTCCATTCGCAGCAACAGGAATCGATTTCGCCGGTCCTTATGACATAAAAAATTACACCGGCAGAGCATGTTTAATCACAAAAGGCTATGTATGCGTATTTGTTTGTTTTGCAACCAAAGCCATACATTTAGAGCCAGTAAGTGATCTCACCACTAACGCATTCATGGCCGCATTCGCACGTTTCTTTTCCAGGCGCGGATGTCCCGCCGATCTCTATTCGGACAATGGTACTAATTTTGTTGGAGCGTCTAAACTTTTAGTTAAAGATCGGCGAGAATTCATGAAGTCATTGAAAACTCAACTAACAACTAGCGAAGCACACCAAAACATCAACTGGCACTTTAACCCTCCAGGAGCTCCACACATGGGTGGACTCTGGGAAGCAGGAGTGAAAAGTTTAAAGAGCCACTTGAAAAAGGTGTCTCAGAACCAGAAATTCACTTTCGAACAACTAGCTACCCTTTTAACCCGAATCGAAAGTTGCTTGAATTCTCGCCCTTTAAGCCCATTAAATGAAGACCCAACAAATTTAGAACCTTTAACTCCAGGCCATTTCTTAATAGGTACCCCTTTATTAATCCCAGCAGAACCCAACTTAGAAGATGCACATCTAAGCACCGCACAAAGATGGCAAAAACTGAAGATACTCCATCAACACTTCTGCAAACGATCGAAAGAAGAATATTTGAAAGAACTCCACAAATGGTAGTTATACGTCAAGAAACTCTACCCCCAAATGAGTGGAGACTTGGTCGCATCGAAAAAACATATCTCGGTGCCGACAATAAAGCAAGAGTAGTTGATATACGTACCTCTCAGGGAACAATTACCCGCCCAATAACCAAAATAGTCACTTTACCAAATAATTAATCTTATTTCCTTATAGTGACATGGCCCCTCAAAGCAGTACGAAGTCAATTTGCAGCCGCCAAAGTAGCCCCACATTCACTGTGCGATCACTTAGCGTGACCCGTAGTATCAGCCCACTCTCCGACGAAGGAACCCTGGCAAGACGCCTGCATCGCTTTAAAGCGACCCTTTCCCCCATCGAGAGGAGCGTGGAAATACGCATCGCACGGCCCGACGTACCACCAGCCTTTCCCCTATTCGGGAAGAACGAGGAAGTACGCATCGCACGGCTCGGCGTGCTATCAGCCGTCCATCAAAACGAACACACAAACACGTCGCCTGTGGATTGTGTAAAAAAGATCATAGACTGGTAACATGTTCAAAATTCACCAAAATGAACATCAAAGAAAAGTTTGACGCAGTCAATAAATACAAGTACTGCGTCAATTGCTTGGCCAGATCACATTCCACCCAAAAGTGCACAAGTAAAAAACGATGTGCCACGTGTAATGGGGAACACCATTCAACCCTACATGGACACCCCAGGCTGTTCTGCAAAGAGCAAAAGAAAACAGCAAAAGGCGAAGAACGATTACGTAGACAAGAGGATCTACCGACGTTACTGGCCAAGCCGACCCTCATACCAACAGTCATGGTCAAAATTAAACACGATGGCAAATGGAACAAAATAAGAGCCATAATCAACCCGACCCGAAAAGTGACTGTAATTGCCTCAGAACTGGTACAGAGATTGAGGTTACCGAAAACGTACCTCGACTCGCATCGTATATGCAAAGTCGTCATAGGATCATTAACTGATTCCGACTGGCATGTCGGAGTTAACTGCCTATTGACGCATGATTTACCGACCCGACCCTATAATCGTGACTTAAGTGGCGAAATCATTAAGAAGTTCGACCACTTAGTCCTAGCCGACCCTACATTCTGGAAAGACGATAAAATCATGTTGGAACTGGGAGCTGACATCTACCCAAGATTGATGAAACCCGGACTATTCAACCCCGATAACAGCACCGTGATCGCACAAAACACCGCACTCGGTTGGACTCTAACCGGTGCTTGTGCGATTTAAACCCAAAAGTATACCTCCAACCCGTTGATAACAACACTCATTTACCCAATTAAAATAGATCTAAAAAATCTTTTTATTCGCAGACACTGCAAGGCGGCCGGGATGTTCATACCAAATGAACACATCCCTGCATTGTCCTCCTAACTCGTCTAAATACGAATTAGAGGACAATGCAAAAAACACCCAACAGCGCCAACATAACAGCGAAGTACCCAACAAAACGAAAAAACACAATAAAACCAATCACCAGAGCGGACGGACATACGGCGCCAAAACAACAGCAGCATTTTATAGCAACAACAGCAGCAGAGTCAGCAGCAACAACATAAGTAGCAGCATCAGCATATCAACGCGGGAAACAAAAAAGGTTTTATCTAAAATATTTATTATATTTATACTTGTAAATAACCCTTGAGTTAAGTTATAATTGTATAAACACACACACATAACTAAACAATTGTACATACTAACTCATCCTATACACATGCAAGTATTATACCGCTATCAAAATATTTTTACTCACCCAAGTCAAACGAGCGCACTTGTATGCTTGCCGAGCGCACACGCGACACTAAACCACCACCAGAAAAGGTACACGAACGCACACTAACACGCGATAACGAACTCCTACGAAATTAAAATTCAAAAAGTCGTTGCGGTCACCACGACCGCTGTCAGGTGGTTAAAGGTTAAGATAATTAACCCTCTTTATCTTACTGAAGTCTACAAAAGCCTTAACGGCATAACGGCAGTGCATTTAGAAGAATTCCGTAATCCTCTATTTAGGTATAAAGAGCGATTTTTTTGTATATACTCATTTAGCAATCCATATCGAAATGCTTCGAATCATTAGTTTAACATATTTAAGTTAATTAACCCTCTTTATCTTACTGAAGTCTACAAAAGCCTTAACGGCATAACGGCAGTGCATTTAGAAGAATTCCGTAATCTTATATTTAGGTATAAACTCGATTTTCTTGTATATACTCATTTAGCAAGCGATATCGAAATGCTTCAAATCATTAGTTTAACATATTTAAGTAAATTAATCCTCTTTTTCTTACTGAAGTCTACAAAAGCCTTAACGGCATAATGGCAGTGCATTTAGAAGAATTACGTAGTCTTATATTTAGGTATGAATTCGAATTTCTTGTTCTTGCTTCAAATCACTAGTGTAACATATTTAAGTTAATTAATCTTCTTTAACGTATTGAAGGTGATACAAAGCCATGGCGGCATAACGACAGTACATTTGGAAGAATTTCGTAATCTTATATTTAGGTATAAAGTCGATTTTCTTGTATATACACATTTAGCAATCGATATCGAAATGCTTCAAATCATTAGTTTAACATATATAAGTAAATTAGTCCTCTTTTTCTTACTGAAGTCTACAAAAGCCTTAACGGCATAACGGCAGTGCATTTGGAAGAATTCCGTAATCTTATAATTAGGTATTAAGTAGATTTTGTTGTATATACGCATTTAGCAATCGACATCGAAATGCTTCAAATCATTAGTTTAACATATTTAAGTTAATTAATTTTCTTTAACGTATTGAAGGTGATTCAAAGCCATGGCGGCATAACGACAGTGCATGTAGAAGAATTCCGTAATCTTATATTTAGGTATATATTCGATTTTCTTGTATTTACACATTTAACAATCGATATCGAAAATCTTCAAATCATTAGTTTAACACATTTAAGTTAATTAACCTTCTTTAACGTAATGAAGGTGATATAAAGCCATAACGGCATAAAGGGAGTGTATTTCGATGAATTCCGTAATCTTATATTTAGGTATAAAGTCGATTTTTTGTATATACGCATTAAGCAATCGATATCGAAATGCTTCAAATAACTGGTTTAACATATTTAAGTTAATAAACCTTCTTTAACGAACTGAAGTTAACATAAAGCCATAACGGCAGTGCATTTAGAAGAATTCTGTTATCTTATATTAAGGTATAAAGTCGATTTTCTTGTATATACACATTTAGCAATCGATATCGAGATGCTTCAAATAATTAGTTTAAAATATTTAAGTTCATAAACCTTCTTTAACGAACTGAAGTTGGCATAAAGCAATGGCGGCATAACGGCAGTGCATTTAGAAGAATTCCGTAATCTTAGATTTAGGTATAAAGTCGATTTTCTTGTATATACACATTTAGCAATCGATATCGAGATGCTTCAAATAATTAGTTTATCATATTTAAGTTAGTTAACCTTATTTATCTTACTGAGGTTTACATAAAGCCATAACGGTAGAACGGCAGTGCATTTGGAAGAATTCCGTAATATTATATTTAGGTATAAAGTCGATTTTCTTGAATATATATATTTCGCAATCGATATCGAGATGCTTCAACTCATTAGTTTAACATATTTAAGTTAATAAACCTTCTTTTACGAACTGAAGTGTGCATAAAGCCATGGCGGCATAACGACAGTGCATGTAGAAGAATTCCGTTAGCTTTTATTTAGGTATAAAGTCGATTTTCTTGTATATACACATTTAGCAATCGATATCGAGATGCTTCAAATCATTAGTTTGACATATTTAAGTTAATTAGCCTTCTTTAACGTAATGAAGGTGATATAAAGCCATGGCGGCATAACGACAGTATATTTGGAAGTATTCCGTAATCTTATGTTTAGATATAAATTCGATTTTCTTTTATATACACATTTAGCAAGCGATATCGAAATGCTTCAAATCATTAGTTTACCAAATATAAGTTAAGTAACCTTCTTTAACGCATTGAAGTTGATATAAAGCCATGGCGGCATAACGACAGTACATTTGGAAGAATTCCGTAGTCTTATATTTAGGTATAAAGTCGATTTTCTTGTATATATGCATTAAGCAATCGATATCGAAATGCTTCAAATAACTGGTTTAACATATTTAAGTTAATAAACCCCCTTTAACGAACTGAACATAAATCCATAACGGCATAACGGCAGTGCATTTAGAAGAATTCCGTTATCTTATATTTAGGTATAAAGTCGATTTTCTTATATATACACATTAAGCAATCGATATCGAAATGCTTCAAATCATTAGTTTAACATATTTAAGTTAATTAAGCTTCTTTAACGAACGGAAGTTTGCGTAAAGCCATGGCGGCATAACGGCCGTGCATTTAGAAGAATTCCGTAATCTTATATTTAGGTATAAAGTCGATTTTCTTGTATATACACATTTAGCAATCGATATCGATATGCTTCAAATCATTAGTTTAACATATTAAGTTAATAAACATTTTTTAGCTTACTGAAGTCTACATAAAGCCTTAACGGTATAACGGCAGTGCATTTAGAAGAATTCCGTAATGTTATAATTTTATATTTAGGTATAAAGTCGATTTTCTTGTATTTACACATTTAGCAATCGATATCGAAATGCTTCAAACCGTTAGTTTAACATATTTAAAAAAATTAACCTTCTTTAACGTATTGAAGGTGATATAAAGCCATGGCGGCATAACGACAGTACATGTGGAAGAATTCCGTAGTCTAATATTTAGGTATAAAGTCGATTTTCTTGTATATATGCATTAAGCAATCGATATCGATATGCTTCAAATAACTGGTTTAACATATTTAAGTTAATAAACCCCCTTTAACGAACTGAACATAAATCCATAACGGCATAACGGCAGTGCTTTTAGAAGAATTCCGTAATCTTATATCTAGGAATAAAGTCGATTTTGTTGTATATACACATTTAGCAATCGATATCGAGATGGCTCACTTCATTAGTTTAACATATTTAAGTTAATTAACCTTCTTTAACGGTCTGAAGTTTGCATATAGCCATGACGGCATAACTGCAGTGCATGTAGAAGAATTCCGTAATCTTATATTTAGGTAAAAATTCGATTTTCTTGTATATACACATTTAGCTATCGATATCGAAATGCTTCAAATCATTAGTTTAACATATTAAGTTAATAAACATTTTTTAGCTTACTGAAGTCTACATAAAGCCTTAACGGTATAACGGCAGTGCATTTAGAAGAATTCCGTAATGTTATAATTTTATATTTAGGTATAAAGTCGATTTTCTTGTATTTACACATTTAGCAATCGATATCGAAATGCTTCAAACCATTAGTTTAACATATTTAAAATAATTAACCTTCTTTAACGTATTGAAGGTGATATAAAGCCATGGCGGCATAACGACAGTACATGTGGAAGAAATCCGTAATCTTATATTTAGGTATAAAGTCGATTTTCTTGTATATACACATTTTGCAATCGATATCAAAATGCTTCAAATAACTGGTTTAGCATATTTAAGTTAATTAACCTGCTTTATCTTACTGAAGTTTAACGGCAGTATATGTGGCAGAATTCCGTAATCTTATATTTAGGTATAAAGTCGATTTTGTTGTACATACACATTTGGCAATCGATATCGAAATGCTTCAAATCATTAGTTTAACTTATTTAAGTTAATTAACCTTCTTTAACGTAATGAAGGTGATATAAAGCCATGGCGGCATAACGACAGTGCATTTAGAAAAATTCCGTAATCTTATATTTAGGTATAAGTTCGATTTTGTTGTATATAGGCATTTAGCAATCGATATCGAAATGCTTCATATAACTGGTTTAGCATATTTAGGTTAATTAACCCCCTCTATTTTACTGAAGTTTACATAAAGCCATAAGGGCATAACGGCAGTATGTTTGGGTGAATTCCGTAATCTTTTATTTAGGTATAAAATCGATTTGCTTGTACATACACATTTAGTAATCAATATCGAAATGCTTCAAATCAATCGTTTAGCATATTTAAGTAAATTAACCTTCTTTAACGTACTGAATTTTATATAAAGCCATAACGGCATAACGGCAGTGTATTTCGAAGAATTCCGTAATCTTATATTTAGATATAAAGCCGAATTTGTTGTATATACGCATTTAGCAATCGATATCGAAATTCTTCAAATCATTAGTTTAACATATTTAAAATAATTAACCTTCTCTAACGTAATGAATAATGATATAAGCCATGGCGGCCTAACGGCAGTGCATTTAGAAGAATTCCGTAATCTTATATTTAGGTATAAATTCGATTTTGTTGTATATACGCATTTAGCAATCGATATCGAAATGCTTCAAATAACTGGTTTGGCATATTTAAGTTAATTAACCTTCTTTATCTTACTGAACTTTACATAGAGCCATAACGACATAACGGCAGTATGTCTGGGTGAATTCTGTAATCTTTTATTTAGGTATAAAATTGATTTTCTTGTAAGGTTATAACTGCAGTACATTCAGAAGAATTCCGTTAACTTCTATTTAGGTATAAAGTCGATTTTGTTGCATATACACATTTAGCAATCGATACCGAGATGCTTCAACTCATTAGTTTAACATATTTGAGTTATTAAACCTTCTTTAACAAACTGAAGTTGGCATAAATCCATGGCGGCATAACGGCAGTGCATGTAGAATAATTCCCTTATCTTATTTTTAGGTATAAAGTCGATTTTCTTGTATATACACATTTAGCAATCGATATCGAAATGCTTCAAATCATTAGTTTAACTTATCTAAGTTAATAAAGGTTCTTTAACGCACTGAAGTCTACATAAAGCTGAAATTTACTGGAATTTATATAAAGCCATAACAGCATAACGGCAGTGCATTTAGAAGAATTACGTTATCTTATATTTAGGTATAAAGTCGATTTTCTTGTATATACGCATTTAGCAATCGATATCGACGTGCTTCAAATCATTAGTTTACCATATTTAAGTTAATAAACCTTCTTTAACGCACTGAAGTCTTCATAAAGCCTTAACAGTATAACTGCACTGCATTTAGAAGAATTCCGTAATCTTATATTTAGGTATAAAGTCGATTTTGTTGTATATACTCATTTAGCAATCGATATCAAAATGCATCAAATCATTACTTTAATATATTTAAGTTAATAAAGCTTCTTTAACGCACTGAAGTTAACATAAAGCCATGGCGGCATAACGGCAGTGCATTTAGAAGAATTCCGTAAGCTTATATTTAGGTATAAAGTCAATTTTGTTGTATATAGAAATTTAGCAATCGATATCGAAATGCTTCAAATCATTAGTTTACAATATTTAAGTTAATTAAACAACTTTATTTTACTGAAGTCTACAAAAGCCTTAACGGCATAACGGCAGTGCATTTAGAAGAATGACGTAATCTTATATTTAGGTATAAAGTCGATTTTCTTGTATATACACATTTAGCAATCGATATCGAAATGGTTCAAATCATTAGTTTAACATACTTAAGTTAATAAACCTTCTTTAACGCACTGACGTCTTCATAAGGCCTTAGCGGTATAACTGCAGTGCATTAAGAAGAATTCCGTATTCTTATATTTAGGTATAAAGTTGATTTTCTTGTATTTACATATTTAGCAATCGATATCGAAATGCTTCAAATCATTAGTTTAACATATTCAAGTTAATTAACCTTCTCTGTCTTACTGAAGTCTACATAAAGCCTAAGCGGCATAACGGCAGTGCATTTAGAAGAATTCCGTTATCTTATATTTATGTATAAATTTGATTTTCTTGTATGTACACATTTAGCAAGCGATATCGAAATGCTTCAAATCATTAGTTTAACATATTTAAGTTAACTAACCTCCTTTAACGTATTGAAGTTGATATAAAACTATGGCGGCATAACGGCAGTGCATTTAGAAGAAGTCCGTAGTCTTATATTTAGATATAAAGTCGATTTTCTTGTATATACCCATTAAGCAATCAATATCGAAATGCTTCAAATCATTAGTTTAACATATTTTAGTTAACAAACGTTCTTTAACGCACTGAAGTCTACATAAAGCCTTAAGCGTATAACTGCAGTACATTCAGAAGAATTCCGTAAACTTCTATTTAGGTATAAAGTCGATTTTGTTGCATATACACATTTAGCAATCGATATCGAGATGCTTCAACTCATTAGTTTAACATATTTGAGTTATTAAACCTTCTTTAACAAACTGAAGTTGGCATAAATCCATGGCGGCATAACGGCAGTGCATGTAGAAGAATTCCGTTACCTTATATTTAGGTATAAAGTCGATTTTCTTGTATATACACATTTAGCAATCGATATCGAAATGCTTCAAATCATTAGTTTAACTTATCTAAGTTAGTAAAGGTTCTTTAACGCACTGAAATCTACATAAAGCTGAAATTTACTGGAATTTATATAAAGCCATAACAGCATAACGGCAGTGCATTTAGAAGAATTACGTTATCTTATATTTAGGTATAAAGACGATTTTCTTGTATATACGCATTTAGCAATCGATATCGACGTGCTTCAAATCATTAGTTTAATATATTAAAGTTAATAAAGCTTCTTTAACGCACTGAAGTTAACATAAAGCCATGGCGGCATAACGGCAGTGCATGTAGAAGAATTCCGTAATCTTATATTTAGGTATAAAGTCGATTTTGTTGTATATACACATTTAGCAATCGATATCGAAAATCTTCAAATCATTAGTTTAACATATTTAAGTTAATTAACCTTCATTAACGTAATGAAGTTGATATAAAGCCATGGCGGCATAACGACAGTGCATTTAGAAAAATTCCGTAATCTTATATTTAGGTATAAGTTCGATTTTGTTGTATATAGGCATTTAGCAATCGATATCGAAATGCTTCATATAACTGGTTAAGCATATTTAGGTTAATTAACCCCCTCTATCTTGCTGAAGTTTACATAAAGCCATAACGGCATAACGGCAGTATGTCTGGGTGAATTCTGTAATCTTTTATTTAGGTATAAAATTGATTTTCTTGTAAGGTTATAACTGCAGTACATTCAGAAGAATTCCGTTAACTTCTATTTAGGTATAAAGTCGATTTTGTTGCATATACACATTTAGCAATCGATACCGAGATGCTTCAACTCATTAGTTTAACATATTTGAGTTATTAAACCTTCTTTAACAAACTGAAGTTGGCATAAATCCATGGCGGCATAACGGCAGTGCATGTAGAAGAATTCCCTTATCTTATTTTTAGGTATAAAGTCGATTTTCTTGTATATACACATTTAGCAATCGATATCGAAATGCTTCAAATCATTAGTTTAACTTATCTAAGTTAATAAAGGTTCTTTAACGCACTGAAGTCTACATAAAGCTGAAATTTACTGGAATTTATATAAAGCCATAACAGCATAACGGCAGTGCATTTAGAAGAATTACGTTATCTTATATTTAGGTATAAAGTCGATTTTCTTGTATATACACATTTAGCAGGCGATATCGACGTGCTTCAAATCATTAGTTTAACATATTTAAGTTAATAAACCTTCTTTAACGCACTGAAGTTTTCATAAAGCCTTAACAGTATAACTGCAGTGCATTTAGAAGAATTCCGTAATCTTATATTTAGGTATAAAGTCGATTTTGTTGTATATACTCATTTAGCAATCGATATCGAAATGCTTCAAATCATTAGTTTAATATATTAAAGTTAATAAAGCTTCTTTAACGCACTGAAGTTAACATAAAGCCATGGCGGCATAACGGCAGTGCATGAAGAAGAAATCCGTAATCTTATATTTGGGTATAAAGTCGATTTTCGTGTATATACTCATTTAGCAATCGATATCGAAATGCTTCAAATCATTAGTTTAATATATTAAAGTTAATAAAGCTTCTTTAACGCACTGAAATTAACATAAAGCCATGGCGGCATAACGGCAGTGCATGTAGAAGAATTCCGTAATCTTATATTTAGGTATAAAGTGGATTTTCTTGTATATACACATTTAGCTATCGATATCGAAATGCTTCAAATCATTAGTTTAACATATTTGAGTAAATTAACCTTCTTTAACGTATTGAAGTTGATATTAAGCCATGGCGGCATAACGGCAGTGCATGTAGAAGAATTCCGTTTTCTTATATTCAGGTGTAAAGTCGATTTTCTTGTATATACACATTTAGCAATCGATACCAAAATGCTTCAAATCATTAGTTTAACATATTTAAGTTAATTAACCTTCTTTAACGCACTTAAGTCTACATAAAGCCTTAAGGGTATAACTGCAGTGCATTCAGAAGAATTCCGTTATCTTATATTTAGGTATAAATTCGAATTTCTTTTATATACACATTTAGCAATCGATAACGAAATGCTTCAAATCATTAATTTAACATATTTAAGTTAATTAACCTTCTTTAACGTAATGAAGGTGATATAAAGCCATGGCGGCAAAACGACAGTGCATTTAGAAGAATTCCGTAATCTTATATTTAGGTATATAGTCGATTTTCTTGTATATACACATTTAGCAATCGATATCGAAATGCTTCAAATCATTAGTTTAACATATTTAAGTTAATTAACCTTCTTTAACGTAATAAAGGTGATATAAAGCCATGGCGGCAAAACGACAGTGCATTTAGAAGAATTCCGTAATCTTATATTTAGGTATATAGTCGATTTTCTTGTATATACACATTTAGCAATCGATATCGAAATGCTTCAAATAATTAGTTTAACATATTTAAGTTAGTTAACCTTCTTTAACGTAATGAAGGTGATATAAAGCTATGGCGGCATAACGACAGTACATTTGGAAGAATTCCGTAGTCTTATATTTATGTATAAAGTCGATTTTCTGTATATACACATTTAGCAATCGATATCGAAATGCTTCAAATAATTAGTTTAACATATTTAAGTTAATAAACCTTCGTTAACGAACGGACGTTGGCTTAAAGCCATGGCGGCATATCGGCAGTGCATTTAGAAGAATTACGTAAACTTATATTTAGGTATAAAGTCGATTTTTTTTGTTTATACACATTTAGCTATCGATATCGAAATGCTTCAAATCATAAGTTTAACATATTAAGTTAATAAACATTTTTTAGCATACTGAAGTCTACATAAAGCCTTAACGGTATAACGGCAGTGCATTTAGAAGAATTCCGTAATGTTATAATTTTATATTTAGGTATAAAGTCGCTTTTCTTGTATATACACATTTCGCAATCGATATCGAAATGCGTCAGATAACTGGTTTAACATATTCAAGTTAATAAACCTCCTTTAGCGAACTGAAGTTGACATAACGTCATAACGGCACTGCATTTGGAAGAATTCCGTAGTCTTATATGTAGTCATAAAGTCGATTTTGTTGTATATACGCATTTAGCAATCGATATCGAAATGCTTCAAATAACTGGTTAAGCATATTTAGATTAATTAACCTTCTTTATCTTACTGAAGTTTACATAGAGCCATAACGGCATAACGGCAGTATATTTGGGTGAATTCTGTAATCTTATATTTAGGTATAAAATCGATTCTCTTGTATATACACATTTAGCAATCGATAACGAAATGCTTCAAATCATTAGTTTAACATATTTAAGTTTATTAACCTTCTTTATCTGACTGAAGTTTACATAAAGCCATAACGGTATAACGCCAGTGCATTTGGAAGAATTCCGTAAACATATATTTAGGTATAATGTCGATTTTGTTGTATATACACATTAAGCAATCGATATTGAGATGGTTCAACTCATTAGTTTAACATATTTAAGTTAATAAACCTTCTTTAACGATCTGAAGTTGGTTTAAGCCATGGCGGTATAACGGCACTGCATTTGGAAGAATTCCGTAGTCTTATGTGTTGGCATAAAGTTGATATTGTTGTATATACACACTTAGCAATCGATATCGAGATGCTTTAAATCATTAGTTTAACATATTTAAGTTAACTAACCTGCTTTATCTGACTGAAGTTTACGTAAAGCCATAACGGTATAACGGCAGTGCATTTGGAAGAATTCCGTAATCATATATTTAGGTAAAAAGTCGATTTTGTTGTATATACACATTTAACAATCGATATCGAGATTGTTCAACTCATTACTTTAAACTACCTAACCAATGCTTTATGTTCGACCCACCTCGTTCAAATAGTTTACCCGCTAGAGCGTTATCAAAAGTGAAACAAAAATGTGCCAAGCGCCTGGTACGAGTAGAAGAAAGATAGAAGGTTTTCCTAAGAGGCCTTTAAATTATCTAACCATTGCTTTATATTTGACCCACCTCGTTTTAATAGTTTAGCCTCAGAGCGTTAGCAAATTTGAAACAAAAATGTGACTATTGCCACGCCCCTGGTAGATGTAGAAGAAAGATTGAAGACTTTCCTGAGAGCTCTTTAAATTATCTAACCAATGCTTTATGTTTGACCCACCTCGTTTTAATAGTTTAGCCGCTAGAGCGTTAGCAAAGTTGAAACAAAAATGTGACTATTGCCAAGCCCCTGATAGCAGTAGAAGAAAGATTGAAGACTTTCCGGAGAGCTCTTTAAGTTATCTAACCAATGCTTTATGTTTTAATAGTTTAGCCTCAGAGCGTTAGCAAAGTTGAAACAAAAATGTGACTATTGCCAAGCCCCTAGTAGGAGTAGAAGAAAAATTGGGGACTTTCCTGAGAGCTCTTTAAATTATCTAACCAATGCTTTATGTTTGACCAACCTCGTTCCAATAGTTTAGCCGCTAGATTGTTAGCAAAGTTGAAACAAAGATGTGACTATTGCCAAGCCCCTGATAGAAGTAGAAGAAAGATTGAAGACTTTCCTAAGAGCTCTTTAAATTATCTAACCAATGCTTTATGTTCGACCCACCTCGTTCAAACAGTTTAGCTTCAGAGCGCTAGCAAAGTTGAAACAAAAATGTGACTATTGTCAAGCCGCTGGTAGGATTAGAAAAAAGATTGATGACTTTGCTGAGAGCTCGTTAAATTATCTAACCAATGCTTTATGTTTGACTCACCTCGTTCCAATAGTTTAGCCTCAGAGCGTTAGCAAATTTGAAACAAAAATGTGACTATTGCCAAGCCCCTGGTAGATGTAGAAGAAAAATGAAAGACTTTCCTGAGAGCTGTATAAATTATCTAACCAATGCTTTATGTTTGACTCACCTCGTTCAAATAGTTTACCCGCTAGGACCGTTATCAAAAGTGAAACAAAAATGGGACTATTTCCAAGCCCCTGATACGAGTAGAAGAAAGAGTGAAGATTTTCCTAAGAGCGCTTTTAAATATCTAACCAATGCTTTATGTTTGACCCACCTCATTCAAATAGTTGGGCCTCAGGGCGTCAGCAAAAATGAAACAAAAATGTGACTATTGCCAAGCCCCTGGTAGGAGTAGAAGAAAGATTTTGGACTTTCCTGAAAACTCTTTAAATTATCTAACCAATGTTTTATGTTTGACACACCTCGTTCAGATAGTTTAGCCGCTAGAGCGTTATCAAAAGTGAAAGAAAAATGTGACTATTGCCAAGCCCCTGGTAGGAGTAGAAGAAAGGTTGAAGACTTTCCTGAGAGGTCTTTAAATTATCTAACCAATGCTTTATGTGTGACTCACCTCTTTCTAACAGTTTAGCCTCAGATCGTTAGCCAAGTTGAAACAAAAATGTGACTATTGCCAGGCCCCTGGTAGGAGTAGAAGAAAGTTTGAGGACTTTCCTGGAAGTTCTTTAGATTATCTATTCAATACTTTATGTTCTACCAACCTCATTCAAATAGCGTTAGCAACGCTTTAGCAGCTGAGTTAAACATAAAACATTGGTTAGATAATTTAAATGGCTTTCAGGAAGGTCTTCAATCTTTCTTCTGCTCTAACCAGGCGCTTGGCAATAGTCACATTTTTGTTTCAACTTTCCTAACACTCTAGCGGCTAAACTATCGGAACGAGGTGGGTCAAACATAAAGCATTGGTTAAATAATTTAAAGAGCTGTCAGGAAAGTCTTCGATCTTTCTTCTACTCCTATCACGGGCTCGGCAATAGTCACAGTTTTGTTTCACCTTTGATAACGCTCCAGCGGCTAAACTATTGGAACGAGGTGGGTCAAACACAAAACATTGGTTAGATAATTTAAAGGGCTTTCAGGAAAGTCTTCAATCTTTCTTCTACTCCTACCAGGGGCTTGGCAATAGTCAAGTTTTTGTTTCACTTTTGATAACGCTCTAGCGGCTAAAATATCTGAACGAGGTGGGTCAAACATAAAACATTGGTTAGATAATTTAAAGGCCTCTTAGGGAAACCTTCTATCTTTCTTCTACTCGTACCAGGCGCTTGGCACATTTTTGTTTCACTTTTGATAACGTTCTAGCGGGTAAACTATTTGAACGAGGTGGGTCGAACATAAAGCATTGGTTAGATAATTTAAACAGCTCTCGGGAAGGCTTCAATCTTTCTTCTACTCCTGCCAGGGGCTTGGCAATAGTCACATTTTTGTTTCAACTTTGCTAACGCTCTGAGACTAAACTATTGAAACGAGGTGGGTCGAACATAAAGCATTGGTTAGATAATTTAAAGAGCTCTCAGGAAAGTCTTCAATCTTTCTTCTACATCTACCAGGGGAGTGGCAATAGTCACATTTTTGTTTCACTTTTGATAACGCTCTAGCGGCTAAACTGTTTGAACGAGGTGGGTCAAACATAAAGCATTGGTTAGATAATTTAAAGCGCTTTTAGGAAAATCTTCAATCTTTCTTCTGCTCCTAACAGGCGCTTGGCACATTTTTATTTCAACTTTGCAAACGCTCTAGTGGCTAAACTGTTGGAACTTAAATGTGTTAATCTAATGATTTGAAGAATTTCGATATCGATTCCTAAATATGTAAATACAAGAAAATCGACTTTATACCTAAATAGAAAATTACGGAATTCTTCTGAATGCACTGCAGTTATACCGTTAAGGCTTTATGTAGACTTCAGTGCGTTAAAGAACGTTTATTAACTTAAATATGTTAAACTAATGATTTGAAGCATTTCGATATCGCTTGCTAAATGTGTATATACAAGAAAATCGACTTTATACCCAAATATAAGATAACGGAATTCTTCTACATGCACTGCAGTTATACCGTTAAGGTTTTATGTAGACTTCAGTGAGCTAAAAAATGTTTATTAACTTAATATGTTGAACTAATAATTTGAAGCATTTCGATATCGATATCTAAATGTGTATATAAAAGAAAATCGACTTTATACCTAGATAAAAGATTACGGAATTCTTCTACATGCACTGCCGTAATGCCGCCGTGGCTATATGCCAACTTCAGATCGCTAAAGAAGGTTTATTAACTTAAATATGTTTAGCGAATGAGTTGAAGTATTTCGATATGGCTTGCTAAGTGTGTATATACAAGAAAATCGACTTTATAACTAAATATAAGATTACGGAATTCTTCCACAGGTACTGTCGT
Source organism: Bactrocera correcta (assembly GCA_027475135.1). Taxonomy (NCBI): domain Eukaryota; kingdom Metazoa; phylum Arthropoda; class Insecta; order Diptera; family Tephritidae; genus Bactrocera; species Bactrocera correcta. The sequence goes on along the minus strand of JAPZAG010000936.1, from coordinate 7,871 downwards.
TATGCCGCAATGGCTTGATATCACCTTCAATACGCTAAAGAAGGTTAATTATTTTAAATATGTTAAACTAGTGGTTTGAAGAATTTCGATATCGATTGCTAAATGTCTAAATACAAGAAAATCGACTTTATACCTAAATATAAAATTATAACATTACGGAATTCTTCTAAATGCACTGCCGTTATGCCGCCATGGCTTTATATCAACTTCAATACGTTAAAGAAGGTTAATTAACTTAAATATGTTAAACTAATGGATTGGAGGATGGAGTCATGTGTAGAAGTTCACGCAAGTGAGGAAAGTTCTCTGATCGCCATTCACTTGGGAGTGGCCAGAAACGATTCTTTTACATATGACTCAAGCAGCTCACGACTTCCGGTCTTTGACCAAGTATCCTCTGGGTAGCCTAAGAACATCCGTTTGAAGGCGAGCTAAAGTGAGAAGGCGAAACACCCCTGCATAGGGTTGTGCGCTGGGTTTGGGACCCGCCACGTAAAAAAAACACTCCCAATGAAAGACAACAACAAGCCTCGGATGAGTGACCCCCCTTTTGATGACGACCATGGCAAACGAAATAAGGACTATGATTTGAGGGCATGCACCTGGAATGTCCGGTCCCTTAATTGGGAAGGTGCCGCTGCCCAGCTGGTAGATGTCCTCGTAAAGATAAAGGCTGACATCACCGCCGTCCAAGAAATGCGATGGACGGGACAAGGACAGAGACGAGTAGGTCCTTGTGACATTTACTACAGTGGCCATATAAAGGAGCGCAAGTTTGGTGTTGGATTCGTGGTGTGAGAGAGACTCCGTCGCCGAGTACTATCATTCACTCCGGAGAATGAACGTCTAGCCACAATCCGCATCAAAGCGAGGCTCTTCAACATATCGCTGATTTGCGCCCACGCCCCGACGGAAGAGAAGGACGATGTGACCAAAGATGCCTTTTATGAGTGCTTGGAGCGCACTTATGAGAGATGCCCCCGCCACGATGTCAAAATCGTGCTTGGCGACTTCAATGCCAGGGTGGGCAAAGAAGGTATCTTTGGCACTACGGTCGGTAAATTCAGCCTCCACGCGGAAACATCCCCAAATGGGCTGAGGCTGATCGACTTCGCCGGGGCCCGAAATATGGTTATCTGTAGCACTAGATTCCAGCATAAGAAGATACATCAAGCTACCTGGCTGTCTCCAGATCGAAAAACCACCAACCAGATCGATCATGTTGTGATAGACGGAAGACACGTCTCCAGTGTTTTAGATGTGCGTGCGCTCCGAGGTCCTAACATCGACTCGGACCACTATATTGTTGCAGCCAAAATACGCACCCGCCTCTGTGCAGCAAAAAACGCACGCCAACAAACACAAGGACGGTTCGACGTCGAGAAGCTGCAATCACAACAGACAGCCGAACGTTTTTCTACTCGGCTTGCACTCCTGCTCTCTGAGAGCACTCGTCAACAACTCGGTATAAGGGAACTGTGGGACGGCATTTCAAACTCCTTACGTACAGCTGCAGCCGAAACCATTGGTTTTCGGAAAGTGCAGAAGAACAGCTGGTACGACGAGGAGTGCCGTGTCGCAGCGGAGAGAAAACAGGCTGCCTACCTCGCAACGTTACGATCGACCACAACACGTGCGGGATGGGATAGATACCGAGAGTTGAAGAGGGAAGCGAGACGCATTTGTAGACAGAAAAAGAAAGAGGCCGAAATGCGTGAGTACGAAGAGCTTGATAAGCTGGCCGACAGGGGTAATGCTCGAAAATTCTACGAAAAGATGCGGCGGCTTACAGAAGGTTTCAAGACCGGAGCATACTCTTGTAGAACCCGCAAAGGTGATCTAGTTACCGATGCCCAGAGCATACTTAAATTATGGAGGGAACACTTCTCCAGCCTGCTGAATGGCAGTGAACGCACAACACCAGGAGAAAGCGAACCCGATACCCCAATCGATGACGATGGAGCAGACGTTCCATTGCCCGACCATGAAGAAGTTCGAATAGCAATTGCCCGCCTGAAAAACAACAAAGCGGCAGGGGCCGACGGATTGCCGGCCGAGCTATTCAAACACGGCGGCGAAGAGCTGATAAGGTGCATGCATCAGCTTCTTTGCAAAATATGGTCGGACGAAAGTATGCCCAACGATTGGAATTTAAGTGTGCTATGCCCACTCCACAAAAAAGGAGACCCCACAATCTGCGCCAACTACCGTGGGATTAGCCTCCTCAATATCGCATATAAGGTTCTGTCGAGCGTATTGTGTGAAAGATTAAAGCCCACCGTCAACAAACTGATTGGACCTTATCAGTGTGGCTTTAGACCTGGTAAATCAACAACCGACCAGATATTCACGATGCGCCAAATCTTGGAAAAGACTCGTGAAAGGAGAATCGACACACACCACCTCTTCGTCGATTTCAAAGCTGCTTTCGACAGCACGAAAGGGAGCTGCCTTTATGCCGCGATGTCTGAATTTGGTATTGATATTGATATCATCGGCCTCAACACCCGCGCCGTTAGTTCTGCTTTCTCCAGACTGGACAAGGAAGCAAAAGAAATGGGTCTGGCAGTGAACGAGGGCAAGACGAAATATCTCCTGTCATCAAACAAACAGTCGTCGCACTCGCGACTTGGCTCCCACGTCACTGTTGACAGTCATAACTTTGAAGTTGTAGATAATTTCGTCTATTTAGGAACCAGCATTAACACCACCAACAATGTCAGCCTGGAAATCCAACGCAGGATTACTCTTGCCAACAGGTGCTACTTCGGACTGAGTAGGCAATTGAAAAGTAAAGTCCTCTCTCGACGAACAAAAACCAAACTCTATAAGTCGCTCATTATTCCCGTCCTGCTATATGGTGCAGAGGCTTGGACGATGACAACAACCGATGAGTCGACGTTGCGAGTTTTCGAGAGAAAAGTTCTGCGAAAGATTTATGGTCCTTTGCGCGTTGGCCACGGCGAATATCGCATTCGATGGAACGATGAGCTGTACGAGATATACGACGACATTGACATAGTTCAGCGAATTAAAAGACAGCGGCTACGCTGGCTAGGTCATGTTGTCCGGATGGATGAAAACACTCCAGCTCTGAAAGTATTCGACGCAGTACCCGCCGCGGGAAGCAGAGGAAGAGGAAGACCTCCACTCCGTTGGAAGGACCAAGTAGAGAAGGACCTGGCCTCGCTTGGAATATCCAATTGGCGCCACGTAGCGAAGAGAAGAAACGACTGGCGCGCTGTTGTTGACTCGGCTATAATCGCGTAAGCGGTGTCTACGCCAGTAAAGAAGATGTTAAACTAATGATTTGAAGCATTTCGATATCGCTTGCTAAATGTGTATATACAAGAAAATCGAATTTATACCTAAATATAAGATTACGGAATTCTTCTACATGCACTGCCGTTATACCGTTAAGGCTTTATGTAGACTTCAGTGAGCTAAAAAATGTTTATTAACTTAGTATGTTAAACTAATAATTTGAAGCATTTCGATATCGATTGCTAAATGTGTATATACAACAAAATCGACTTTATACCTAAATATAAGATTACGGAATTCTTCCAAATGCACTGCCGTTATACCGTTATGGCTTTATGCCAACTCCAGTTCGTTAAAGAAGGTTTATTAACTTAGATATGTTAAACTAATCAGTCGAAGCATCTCGATATCGATTGCTTAATGTGTATAAACAACTAAATCGACTTTATACCTAAATATAAGATTACGGAATTCTTCCAAATGCACTGCCGTTATACCGTTATGGCTTTATGTAAACTTCAGTAGGATAAAGAAGGTTAATTAACTTTAATATGTTAAACTAATGATTTGAAGCATTTCGATATCGCTTGCTAAATGTGTATATACAAGAAAATCGACTTTATACCTAAATATAAGATAACGGAATTCTTCTACATGCACTGCCGTTATGCCGGCATGGCTTTATGCCAACTTCAGTTCGTTAAAGAAGGTTTATTAACTTAAATATGTTAAACTAATGAGTTGAAGCATTTCGATATCGCTTGCTAAATGTGCATATACATTAAAATCGACTTTATACCTAAATATAAGATAACGGAATTCTTTTAAATGCACTGCCGTTATGCCGTTAAGGCTTTATGTAGACTTCAGTGCGTTAAAGAACGTTTATTAACTTAAATATGTTAAACTAATGATTTGAAGCATTTCGATATCGATTTCTTAATATGTAAATACAAGAAAATCGACTTTATACCTAAATAGAAGTTTACGGAATTCTTCTGAATGCACTGCAGTTATACCGTTAAGGCTTTATGTAGACTTCTGTGCGTTAAAGAACGTTTATTAACTTAAATATGTTAAACTAATATTTTGAAGCATTTCGGTATCGATTGCTAAATGTGTATATACAAGAAAATCGACTTTATACCTAAATATAAGATAACGGAATTCTTCTACATGCACTGCCGTTATGCCGCCATGGCTTTATGCCAACTTCAGTTCGTTAAAGAAGGTATAAAAACTTAAATATGTTAAACTAATGAGTTGAAGCATCTCGATATCGATTGCTAAATGTGTATATACAACAAAATCGACTTTATACCTAAATATAAGTTTACGGAATTCTTCCAAATGCACTGCCGTTATACCGCTATGGCTTTATGTAAACTTCAGTAAGATAAAGAAGGTTAATTAACTTAAATATGTTAACTTAAATATGTTAAACTAATGACTTGAAACATTTCGTTATCGATTGCTAAATACGCATATACAAGAAAATCGATTTTATAACTAGATATAAGATTACGGAACTCTTCCAAATGCATTGCCGTTATGCCACCATGGCTTTGTATCACCTTCAATACGTTAAAGAAGGTTAATTAATCTAAATATGTTAAACTAATGGTTTGAAGCATTTCGATATCGATTGCTAAATGTGAAAATACAAGAAAATCGATTTTATACCTAAATATAAAATTATAACATTACGGAATTCTTCTAAATGCACTGCCGCTATACCGTTAAGGCTTTATGTAGACTTCAGTAAGCTAAAAAATGTTTATTAACTTAATATGTTAAACAAATGATTTGAAGCATTTCGATATCGATTGAAAAATGTGTATATACAAGAAAATCGACTTTATGCCTAATATAAGATTACGGAATTCTTCTGCATCCACTGCCGTTATGCCAACTTCAGATCGTTAAAGAAGGTTTATTAACTTAAATATGTTAAACTAATCAGTTGAAGTATTTCGATGTCGATTGCTAAATGCGTATATACAACAAAATCGAATTTATACTTAAATATAAGATAACGGGATTCTTCTAAATGCACTGCCGTTATACTGTTAAGGCTTTATGTAGACTTCAGTAAGCTAAAAAAATTTTATTAACTTAATATGTTAAACTAATGATTTGAAGCATTTCGATGTCGATATCTAAATGTGTATATAAAAGAAAATCGACTTTATACCTAAATATAAGATAACGGAATTCTTCTACATGCACTGCCGTAATGCCGCCGTGGCGATATGCCAGCTTCAGATCGTTAAAGAAGGTTAATTAACTTAAATATGTTAAGCTAATGAGTTGAAGCATCTCGATATCGATTGCTAAATGTGAATATACAGAACAATCGACTTTATACCTAAATATAAGATAACGGAATTCTTCTTAATGCACTGCCGTTATGCCGCCATGGCTTTATATCAACTTAAATACGTTAAATAAGGTTAATTAAGTTAAATATATTAAACTTATGATTTGAAGCATTTCGATATCGCTTGCTAGATGTGTATATACGAGAAAATCGACTTTATACCTAAATATAAGATAACGGAGTTCTTCTACATGCACTGCCGTTATGCCGCCATGGCTTTATGCAACTTCAGTTCGTTAAAGAAGGTTTATTAACTTAAATATGTTAAACTAATGAGTTGAAGCATTTCGAAATCGATTGATAAATGCATATACACAACAAAATAGACTTTATACCTAAATATAAGATTACGGAATTTTTCTAAATGCACTGCCGTTATGCCGCCATGGCTTTATATCAACTTAAATACGTTAAAGAAGGTTAATTAACTTAAATATATTAAACTAATGATTTGAAGCATTTCGATATCGCTTGCTAAATGTGTATATACAAGAAAATCGACTTTATACCTAAATATAAGATTACGGAATTCTTCTACATGCACTGCCGTTATGCCGCCATGGCTTTATGCCAACTTCAGTTCGTTAAAGAAGGTTTATTAACTTAAATATGTTAAACTAATGAGTTGAAGCATTTCGATATCGCTTGCAAAATGTGTATATAAAACAAAATCGACTTTATACCTAAACATAAGATTACGGAATTCTTCCAAATGTACTGTCGTTATGCCACCATGGCTTTGTATCACCTTCAATACGTTAAAGAAGGTTAATTAATCTAAATATGTTAAACTAATGGTTTGAAGCATTTCGATATCGATTGCTAAATGTGAAAATACAAGAAAATCGACTTTATACCTAAATATAAAATTATAACATTACGGAATTCTTCTAAATGCACTGCCGCTAAACCGTTAAGGCTTTATGTAGACTTCAGTAAGCTTTAAAATGTTTATTAACTTAATATGTTAAACAAATGATTTGAAGCATTTCGATATCGATTGAAAAATTTGTATATACAAGAAAATCAACTTTATGCCTAATATAAGATTACGGAATTCTTCTTTATCCACTGCCGTTATGCCAGCTTCAGATCGCTAAAGAAGGTTTATTAACTTAAATATGTTAAACTAATATATTGAAACATTTCGATGTCGATTGCTAAATGCGTATATACAACAAAGTCGACTTAATACCTAAATATAAGATTACGGAACTCTTCCAAATGCACTGCCGTTATGCCGTTAAGGCTTTTGTAGACTTCAGTAAGATAAAGAGGATTAATTTACTTAAATATGTTAAACTAATGATTTGAGGCATATCAATATCGACTGCTTAATGTGTAAATACAAGAAAATCGACTATATACTTAAATATAAGATTACGGAATTCTTCTACATGCACTGTCGTTATGCCGCCATGGCTTTATATCACCTTCATTACGTTAAAGAAAGTTAATTAACTTAAATATGTTAAACTAATGATTGGAAGCATTTCGATATCGATTGCTAAATGTGTAAATACAAGAAAATCGACTTTATACCTAAATATAAGATTACGTAATTCTTCTAAATGCACTGCCGTTATGCCGTCAAGGCTTTTATAGACTTCAGTAAGATAGAGAGGGTTAATTAACTTAAATATGTTAAACTAATGAGTTGAAGCATCTCGATATCGATTGCTAAATGTGTACATACAACAAAATCGACTTTGTACCTAAATATAAGATTACGGAATTCTTCCAAATGCACTGCCGTTATACCGTTATGGCTTTGTGTAAACTTCAGTAAGATAAAGAAGGTTAATTAACGTAAATATGTTAAACTAATGACTTGAGGCATTTCGTTATCGATTGCTAAATGTGTATATACAAGAAAATCGACTTTATATCTAAATATAAGATAACGGAATTCTTCTAAATGCACTGCCGTTATACCGCTAAGGCTTTATGTAGACTTCAGTAAGCTAAAAAAATGTTTATTAATGCAATATGTTAACCTAATGATTTGAAGCATTTCGATATCGATATCTAAATGTGTATATAAAAGAAAATCGAATCTATACCTAAATAAAAGATTACGGAATTCTTCTACATGCACTGCCGTTATACCGCCGTGGCTATGTGCCAAATTCAGATCGTTATAGAAGGTTCATTAACTTAAATATGTTAAACTAATGATTGGAAGCATTTCGATATCGATTGCTAAATGTGTAAATACAAGAAAATC
>JAPZAG010000099.1:0-67364 GCA_027475135.1 Bactrocera correcta | reverse complement strand
GTCCAGAAAAAGTCCGGGCCACCTAAAAGTTGTGAGTTTGCAGGTTGGCATCATGCTATTCACAAGCTGGTTAGGAGTGCCGGCGAACGATCAGTCTCCCTATATAAGGAAGCAGTTGGATACATCTGGAAGGAAAGTAGACTAAAGGCTTTGCCCAAAGTAGATAAACTGGCCCCTCACACTCAGCTCTGCCTTACTTTAAAACCCTCCACCTCTGTGGAGATGGGAGTGATATGGTGATACTGCGATCCGTTCCTTCAAACTCATGACTGCAGGGTCGTGAGGCTCAACAGGGTCGATGAACCAATTGGCAATTGCTGATTCTACTGAACAAGGAGTTAAGTTCTCTCTTCGCATCAAAGGGGGATAACGGATTTGGTTTTGAAAGGGTGGTTCTTAGGACACTCCCGATCGATACCAGAGCGGATCTCCAATAGACACCAAAAGCGAAAGGAACCGAAGAATAGAGAGCATTGAAGAGCATTGATTTGTACCTTCCAGACGCAGCGAGCATTGGAGTCGTCGACTGGTGATTCAGCCTTCAATCTCGAGCCTCTTTTCGGGAAAGACCGTGTCGAGGGTCGCGCAAAGGTGGCATCCATAAATATTTTGCTTCGTCTCGGATGGCATGCAACCGGCAGGGTTATGAACTTGGGGCTTATTCTCGATAGGAAGTTCTCCTGCGAGCCAAATATCCAGGAGAGAGTGAAGAAGGCATCAGTTGTCTACTGTTATAGAGAAGTAAATGAAAAGAGGAGGAAAACAGTTCAGGAGGATTTGTAAAAGTGATTCCAGTGGCATTCGTCTTGGCATTGGTCTTTTCTTTTTTAACTGTTTCGGCAGTTTGCTACACCTCTGATAGTACATTCTCTAACTCGAATAGGAATTTTTAATACTCTATAAACTCTTTCCTTAACTACTAAGTATTGGTATTAAAAACAAAGATTTTTTTTCGTTTGGGAACTATCTTTAAAATGTTTATGCCGTTAAATTTATTAATATCGCATTATTCTGAGTTATGTCTTTGCACTTGGCATTGACATTGTCTTTCGCCCAGTGGGTTCCAGACATTTTTAATCACTTTACTCCTTCCTTTAGATGTGCGTGAAAAATTGCGATTTCAATTGTCTGATAAATAAAATATTCATAAGTCACGTTGTCATCTGAACAGGATAACCAAAGCATCCAATTTTGTATGTTTCATGTATGGATTTTTTCATGAACTTGCTTGTATGTGTGAATGTAATCGTACTCGTTACGAACTTTCTGTCTGTTCTTGACCACAGTTACATGGAAAGTTTTTGTGCCTAGCCGACTGCCAACTCTCAGTCTTTTGGTTTCGTTGTAATAAAACATATTTCCGTTTCCGCTACAGAAGTGTCGATTTCGTATTTATTTATGTGTAGTAAATTTTTTGTGTAGAAAAAAATTACATATGACGTGTGGTGGAAGTAAACTACAGAGAAAGAAATGTTTGTAGACATTGAAAAATATTTCCTGTAAGCCACATAACTGCCTCTAAAGCAAGGATTTAGAACTTGCTGGAATGTGTTTAAAGTCAAAACTCTTCATTCATCGAAAATTACTTCCCATCAAGCATTATTTTGAAGTCCTAGAAGAATAAAATAGTCGCCGGGGCCTTGATCTTGACAATACGGTGGATGCGGACGCAATTTGAAGCCCGATTCATGCAATTTAGTCGTCGTTTTTTACTGATTTGTGACTCGGTGCATTGTCTTAGTGAAGCAGCACTTTCTTTTTCTTAAAATGCGGTCGTTTTTCAGCGATTTAGACCTTCAAATGGTCCAGCAACGCAATGGAGTAGTCACTGTTGAAGTTCTTCCTTTTTCAAGGACGTCATAACCTGGCAAAACCGACTGTTTTTCCACGATTTGGAACGGGTTCATCGTGTGCAATCCACTCAGATGACTGACTATTGAACTTTGGAGTGAAATATGTAGCCATGTTACATCCATTTTCACATATCGACGCAAAAACTCGGGTTCCTGCGCTTCAGGGACAATACGCACTTGCCAAACCACAGCGCTTGAATTCATGTTGGAGGTCACGCCGCTGCATTTTGTGATCAAGCAGGAAGTGAAGCATATCATGCTGCTCGTGGCAGCACTGGGTTCTGGCAAAGGGAAGATAATGACATATCAACAAATGAAGGCCATAGGGGTAGACTCACCACTTCACAAAGAAGTTTGAAGTTGCTCTCGGCAGTAAGCAGAGTGTAATGATTCCAAGCTCGAACTACTAGTCCAGTGGTACACTAACGTCTCGAAAATACCAGCAAGCTTTGCAGCAGGCATTGCGGGAACCAAACAATTCATATCAATGGAATGTTTTCCGAATATCTTTCAAGCAAACTTTCAGTCTCAAACGCAACCATCGCAACCATGGAGTCTCTATACTCTCTATAGTCAAGCGGTACTAAAAGCAATCTCAGCTTATGAAGTCAAATAGCCATTAATGGAGGAGTGTACAGGAAGGCTAAACCGTCAATCAGTTTGCAACCGTGTATACCTGATCTGGCTGCCGTGGCATAAAAGGGTAGCCGGAAACGAACTGGCCGACTAACTAACCCGCTCTGCGTAGGCTTCCAGGATTATGTGGCCAGCACCATACAATGCGATGTGATCCCACACTATAAAGGAGTTGCTCCGCATGGAGGAGAGAGTGGAGAGTGTACAGCACTGGCAGCAGGCAACTGAAATGCGTCACGTCAAGTTACTATTAGGAGGTTACAATCTAGCAAGGTTTAGATATATGATCAGCCTCCCCAGAGACAAATTCTGTTTCCTTTTGGCGCTCAGTACTGAGCACTGCAGGCTCAAAAAACACTTGTCCAACATGGGCATAGTGTCTTGCATAAACTAAACTAAAGAACACCTGATTCTAGACTGCTCAGCAGTTTTTAGAAGCATCCTCAAGGCCATTGGATCATTTAGGTGGACTGGGATCATATCTCCTCCATCGCGGCTAGCAAGCTCTTGGAATTGTTCAGAGTGCTGGACCTTTATGACCATATGTGATATAGGAGAGGGCGCAATGAACCATGGATCGCAGTGCAAAACTTCAATTATTTTCTGTCTATCTATCTACTCTTGAAAATCTCCAAACACTGCTCAGAACTTGTCGTTGTCGTTAGTCAAAAGTGAGCTCGCGCGGTAACCACTTTGCACCAAGCTTTCGGATACCCAAATAGTATTCGAATGATATGATGTACACGTTCAGTTGATATCTTTAGAGTGCCTATAATCTCGAACAACTTCACTTTAAAGTCATTCAAAATTCTTTTGTGGACTTTTTTGACGTTTACGTCGGTAACAACATCTTTTATGCATCCACTACGTTCGCCGACTTCGGTGCTCATTTCGCCACGTCTAAACTTAGCACACCAATCCTTGATGGTATATTTGCCTGTCGTATGGCCCTTAAGATTATGTGAATTAACACCGCTGGATTATTTTTTGTGTGATTATGTGAAATCGCTTGTCTACGGAGATAAGCCCGAGACAACTGACGTTTTTAAGAGAATATTCGGCATACGACTCTAATTGTTGCAAAAATTAAACCGCCAGTGGGACTGTCAGATCGAGAATACTGCAGGAAATTTCTAGAATACCAGGAAAATAATGGAGCATTTCTTGTGCACCTATCCCGCTTTGGAAGACTACACTGTAAGCATCTAGGGTTCCCACGGAATGATACTCTGGAGTCGTTGGTGAGGCCACAGACCCCTCTTGGACTTGGCAACTGAACTCCATCTGGTACCGCAAAGCACCAAAATAGTATAGGCGTGACGTATTGGCCAGATTAACATAACCTAACCTATCCTTATAATAAAGCTCTGATCTTGGTCATGCCATCAAAATACATGCATTTAATTTCTTCTTACAGATCACATGTCCAAACGCACTCCGTTTGCTATAAGTAAGGTATGTGATGACTTTCACTAACATCTGAAAACAAGTCTTCATTTGCTGCTTCCAACAACTCTAAACAATAACAAATTACAGAAAACCTGTATCTATGCTCTAAAATTCGCTTAACTCAATTTCTCTCATCATTTCCCACAGTGTAAGCATAAAACTTCGCAAGAAAATTACCAATTTCGCATTGAACTTCAAATCGACAGGACTTCCTTGTAGCCTGATGAGTCTGTCGCCGCATAAAACTGACCACTGACCACCGAACGCCGACCACCGACCACCGACTGCTGCCACAACTTTCGAGTCGAGTCAACTGCGATTTTTGTGGCTTGCGTAATGTCATGCTGTTTATGCTTGGCTAGAGCAACTAGAAACGTCACTTGGCCGCATGTCTGCCTGCCTGTCTGTGAGTGCGTCAAGCACCCACCCGTTAGAGATGCCCGCTATGCAGGGCGCTATAAAGTCGCTTATGAACGAACGTGAACGTGAAAAAAAGTAAGAAAAAGCACGAAGCAATGACAATTTTGTACACACAATGCAGTTGCCTACTTGCAGCAAATTGCTTTGGCTTAACGCCAAACTACGACATCAATTACAACAATGCCAACAATAGTTGAGTCATTGATCAGTAGGGCATGAATTGATGACAACGGTGGACAACGAGCAACTTTTATTTTTATTTACCATACAGCATAGTCACATACACATTTATATGCAACGAGTGGACAACTCGCCTGCGCACAGGAAGTGCTAAAGCACCGTTATAGCAAAGCGTGGAAGTGGCATGACGTTGAAAGCTGAACGAAGGCAGTTGTGGTTGAAGCAAGTTTAAAGCGTGTGCGGCACAAAGTGAATGTGTATATGTGTGTGTGTGCGTGGAAGAGCTGCTGCGCATGCTAATATTTGTTGAAAAATTGCCAAAAAAATGTTGTAAGCAATCGACCCACGTTTGCAAACTTTCCAGCTATAAGTTGGTTTTTTGTTGTGCTTGACTTTGGCGCAATACCCAATTGTTGTTGCTTATTTATTTTGCAACCGAAAGCGAGGAAAAGAACTAAAAAACTAATTTAAGTTTAGATTGTATTGGCAAAAAGGGGGAAGGACACACACACAAAATCAACGCCGTTGACACCAAAGTTTTACTCAAGAAAATTCGCTGCTTGTGGTTACTCATACGCCACGTACAACCACGACGCTATATCGTACATAGGGTCAATAGTATGTGAGCAAAACTGTATGCACAGCTTTTGGTAGCGTAAAGTAGATACGTAGGGGTACATGGCATACGTGGCGTCATGCATAACGCCCGCTGCAAATTTACTTTTTCGGAAATTTTCTGAATGAACAAGTCAGCAAACGAGCGATGAGTCGCCTAGCGTAGCTTTTTTTCCATAACCACGCACACACACACATATATAAAATAGAAACTACAATTACAACCAACAGTAACACATTCACAACTAACACAAACAACAACAAAACCACATATAATGGTCATATGAGTACTACGCATCACGTGGGTACACGCCGCTTGTGTGGTTGCGCCGCCACATGATGATGTCATGCGGGCACTTATTTCAACGAATGAATGAATGTTCTTCTGCTTGTGAAAATCTTAATGAACAATAAACGTAGTAGGCAGTAGGGCAGCTAGTAAAAATTGTGAAATGCGCGCGTAGACTATCGTTTTCACGGGAAAGGTGTGTGTTGGCATGATTATGCACTTTTCTGCCTTGGGGTCAACTGCAGCGGCAGTCGGCAGGGACGTGTAATGAAGTGCCTACACTTAAGCGTATATAAATAGTAGCGGATAGTTTGTGGCATACTATGTGTGGGACTTACCTTGGATATGTTTCACTTAATGTTTAATTAAATGAGGTTTGTGTGTAGGTACAGCCGTGGGAAGCGCAAGGGTTTGAAAATAACTTAACCAAGTAAACAATTAAAAACGTGTATTAATAAACTCGTTTTCAGTGTTTATTTTAGATTGAGATTAAGGAAAATAAAATCACTGTTTTTAGAATATTAAAAATAGAAAAAGTCAGAAACAAAAAGTTGTTCTTACAAGGACTTGAGCTAGATCGATCACCTTGTATGGCAGCTATATGATATAGTAGTCCGATTTGAACTATATATTCGGAGGTTATAGTGGTACTTTATATAATAGTCTGTGCCAAATTTTTGTGAAGAAATCTTGTCCAACAAAAAAGTTTTTCTTACAAGGACTTGAGTTTTACCGATCAGCTTGTATGACAGCTATATGCTATAGTGGGCCGATCTAAGCAATTTCTTCGGAGATTATGGCGATACTTATCATAATGGTCTGTGCCAAATTTTGTGACAATATCTTATCAAACAAAAAAGTTTTTCATACAAGGACCTGAGTTTTACCGATCAGCTTGTATGACAGCTATATGCTATAGAAGGCCGATCTAAGCAATTTCTTTGGGGATTATAGCGATACTTATCATAATGGTCTGTGCTAAATTTTGTGAAGATACCTTCTCAAACAAAAAACTTTTTCTTACAAGGACTTGAGTTTAATCGATCAGCTTGTATGACAGCTAAAGGCTATAGTCATCCGATCATAACAATTTATTCGTAGATTAAAGCGATATAATAAATAATAATATATGTCAAATATCGAGAATATATTTCGTCAAAAACAAAAAAGTTTTCCTTACAAGAACTTGATTTGGACCGATCAGTTTATATAGCAGTTATGGTAGGATGATGTCAGAGAGGAGTCACAAAACGGCCGGGCACTATTCGCCACACAATTCGTACAGTGCCGCGAATGCAGCATTTGCAAATCGCATAGAATAGCACTTCACTAAGAAGAGGCAGCGTTCGACATAGAAAAAGTGCAGGGACGTAACCAAGAAGCTGAACGTTAAGCACGCGGACGGCAAGCCGACTACAACCAAAATCACAGCTGCAGCCAGTGAGATTGCCAAACAATGTCGAAAAAACGACAAACTAGTTCAGAAGCACTCGAGGATAATCAACACACACATACCGTCATTTGATCGATCAGGAGGATTAAGCGGAGTAACAGTCGCAGGCATGGATGAGGAAACCTTTTGGAAATTGGAAGTAAAACTAGAGGTCGCGAACCGGAGCTATTTTCCATCGGTACCTAAAGCGAAGCTCAATACTAGAATCTGGATATGCCGACTAGAGGCAGCAAGATAATGAGGGTGACGTAATCTTCAAACAAGAAGGCCAAAGCTACATCCTCCAGATCAATAAGGGAGCATACTGTTGTTTGGACGTTTGGTTCTCGTCCAACGCCTGCTAAGCGAACGTAAGGTTGCTAGATCCCGAGCTAGAAGTAAGAAATTCTACGGTTGAAGCAATATGAACTTTGTTAAGGGCAAGTTGTTCAGTAGATTTCGTATGCCAGAAGGATCACAAAGTCATACAGGAGCTGATCGTCGTTCAAAGCCTGCTAAGCGAACGTAAGGTCGTCAGATCCAGAGCTAGACCTAAGAGAACAGCCTCAACACAAATTAATCGAAATTTATAGCCGGCCCAGAAAAGCCAATTCAAAGGCATTAATGTAATTTTGTGTGCCTAAAACAACTATATGCCAATATAAAAAGGTTATATATTGAGTAGACTTCATTGATACGGTGTCTAAAGCTTGTTAAGAAACCTGTTAGAACCTCCTATCATATAGTACATCAGAGATGATTTTTATCATGTCATATCAGGCGTTTATGAACTCTCTGACCCATCTACGTATAACAAAAGTCAGCCTTTCTGCAGCTACTCTTAAGTTCAGTAATCCAACCTTCTTTTCTTTGGTGCAACTTCGTCAAAATTTTCGCTCCTTGGGAGAAATATATTGAGACTTGCAGCGCAACCTAAGATCTACGCAAGGTTCAAGAAGATGGCTGATTGAAAACGTGTTCTTTCGTCTCAAGAAAAGCCACCCCACCGACGGCAACAAAAACAAACAGAAGAATGATGAAGTGGAGAAGGATCTCGATAAGGAAGAGATCATGGAGACTTTATTTGTTCCGCAGGAGGTGGGAAAAATACCCACTCAGCAGTCTAAGGGTCCAAAATTAGAGCAGGGTGCCTACATGTCTTTAGTACAGGAACTATGGATAGCATCATGTAACGCAATCGCAGTGCTAAAGTCACAAAATTAACCTACTCATACTCTGAGCTGATCAACAATGGATGAACGACTCAAAACTCATGTTCCCATACTAATCTTAATCTTTTCACAGACGACTTTGCGATTGTGCCAGTAAAGGGTTTCAAGAATGAGCCTATACTCTCTAATTTTAATGTATGCACCAACGGTTAGCGGATAGATTCATCAGAAGGAAATAGGGTGGCTGATGCCAACGCCCATTATACGATTTTGAAACAGCATCAATCAGAGCAATGAGTCTCTACTTAATATTGTCGTACAAAGTAGTCTTGCGAGTCGAGTCGAAGTGAGGACCTATTATCTGATCACTGCTACATATTCTTCTCCATCAGATCTGAAGCAAAGATCAGATACGAGATTAGGACTAACCCCAGGATCACAAGTTGTGATATATACAGTCAAAAACTAATAGGTGATCCAAGTAGAAGTACTCTTTTCAAAAGCCTTTTCTTCAGATCTCTCGTGAGTCGTGTCAAGCTGGCATGTTATTTTAGCTCAGTATTGTTTGGTATTTCATCAAGAAAAGACCTGCATCTGAACAACGTTTACAAATCGTTCAACTTTATTAAGAAAATTCACATTCTGTAACGAATTTTCTTTGTGCGCTTCGTTCAACTTTTAGTCAACATATTCGGCCTACTGAGCGTAATATTCGCAATACCATCACGCATGAAATAATATTCGACCTAATAGACCACGCACGCAATGAGAGTGTACACCAAAACCGTGGGAAGTCGATTCAGCACCGTTCGCGGCGACTTTTGAAAGAACTGAAGCCGTTCGACGTTCCCAAGTGACATCGCTTTACTCTCCGAGCTCTTCAAACGTTCTATATCTACCGTTATCACTTCATGAGATCCGACTAATTTGATGTCTAAAACTGCAACTCCAGATCTTAGCGACATTTGGTTTCAAGACGACGTCACTTCCCACACATCGCATCAATCAATGAATTTATTGAGAGAATACTTCGGTCAGCAAACAAAAATATTATTTTTAAACTAAAAAAATGTAGTATTATAATTCACAACTATTTATTATTATTTAAAAATCTATTAATATTTCTAAGAAACTCTTTTCTTCTTACAAAACAAAAAAATAATTCCATACCGACAAAGTCTCAAAAAAAGACCTAACATCCTTCAACACTGTATCACATCATCACATTGCAATAACGCAATAAGTACTGCACGCATGCACATACTTACCAGCACTCAATCATGCCGTGCCGTGATTCACACAGCTGCAGGCAGTAAGCGCTAACCTCACAGTCACTCGTGTCAACCTTTTCCTGGAACTGGCGCCTGCTTCCTGCATGCAGTTGTCAAAAGTAAAAGCATGCAATAAAACCTCAAACAATGAATAATATATATATAACGGCAGTGCCGAGCAGCGCATTCGCCACGAACAGTTGAGTGACAACATGATCGGTCAGCCATTCAAGCAGTCAATCAGGCGCGGCTGCCGTTATTGCCGCCGTGATGCGAGAGATTTCCTCTGTTATATGCGCTTATATGTAATGTGTGTAACGGTATAAATGCAAAGAATGTGCATGCAGCTGCCACCGGCTGAGCAGTAAACTTGGAAGACATGATGCTAAAAATAAGCCAAGCTCTTACTTGCGAGACCGCCTGCTGGCCCCATGCGCCGTTGTCTGCAACCACATAATGCCTTAAGGATTGCATATCTCCGCGCATATTAGATGATTGTTAAACGCATAGATAATCGTATTTTGTTGCATATTCTATGCCATGTGTCATGTCATGCATAAATATAATATGAGTTATAAATATAAAGATATCATGACGTCGTATTTTAAAGCACTTATTTAATGGCGAATAAATAGTTATTGATAGTCGAATGAATCAATGCAAGTGGCACGAACTATTGGTAAAATTATAGTTACTACAACTGAGAGTATAGTAAGTACGTAACTTATAGAATACTCGTAGTGTTAGTAAGTATTAGTTATAGAGTTACATAACTATTACTGAACATAAATGTAGCGCAGGTAAAAAGTAATCGATTATTACCGGTCACAATCGTGATAATATCGAGTTGAAACTCAAATCAGGACGAATAACATATAACATTTTAAGCTCCCAGAAATCCAATCTGGACCACAGTGCATATAACTGAATTTATACCAAAGCAAGTAAAACGATAAACGGAGGAGGAGTCATGTGTAAAAGTTTACGAAAGTGAGGAAAGTTCTCTGAGCGCCATTCACTGGGAAAGGTCAGAAACGATTCATTTACGTATGAGTAGCCAAAAGACATCCTTTTGAAGACGAGCTAAAGTTAGAAGGTGAAACATCCCTTACCAGGATTGTTCGTTAAGTTTGAGACCTGCCCCGAAAGTAAGAAAATAGTCTCTGATGAGAGACAAGACTGATGACGACCACCATTAACACCAAATAAATGCAACGCAGAATAACTCTTGCTAACAAGTTCTACTTCGGACTGAGTAGGCAATTCTAAAGTAAAGTCCTTTTTTCACGAACAAAGATCAAACTCTATAAGTAACTCATTATTCCCGTCCCGCTATATGGTGCAGAGGCATGGACGATGACTACATCTGATGAGTCTACGCTACTAGTACTCAAGAAAAAAGTTCTGCAGAAGATTTATGATCCTTTTCGCATTAGGAACGGTATTCTCCGTAGCAGTCGATGGATGGAGCAAAAAAAAATGTGCAGAATTTCAGATAGAACACTCAAAAGCTGAGCAACTAGTACATCTATACACAGATGGGCGAATGGATGGACCGAGAAACATTGGCTCATTTATTGCTAATGATCATTAAAAGGGTGATTACTTTTTAAGTTCCCTACTTTTTAAAGAAAAAACACATAACCTTCAAATTGAATGGAGATTTGTTTATTATCATTCGAAAGAACATTCTTTGGCTTCTCTTTTTTGAAGATTATCTCTCTCTATTGTTCACTGCGGCTACGTTTCGAATGACACTCGTGATGGCATGCTCCAAGGCCTGAATCGAAGCTGGTTTGTCGGCATAGACTTTAGACTTTACATATGCCTACAGGAAAAAATCTAACGATAATTATCTATTCACTGAAGTGTTCTCTCAATAAATTCATTGATTGATGCAATGTGTGGGAAGTGGCGCGAATTTGTTGAAACCAAATGTAGCCGAGACCACGAGCTTCAATTTCAGGCATCAAATAATCAGTTATCTCGGCGCGATAACAATCGCCTTTAGCGGTGTCGTTCTCACAGGCATCACTTTTGAAGGAATGTGGACCGATGATTCTACCGGCCTACAAACCACCCCAAACCAATGTTTTTTCTAATGAAATCACAGCTCATGAATGTCACATTGTTCTTCGTCCCAAATGTGGCAATTTTGCTTGTTTACAAAGCCATTAAGCCAGAAACTGGCCTCATAGCTGAATGAAATTTGATTCGAAATATAAGCCATTGCAGAGTCCTCATGGGTTATATGGTTGTTTCCCAAATCAATGTGGCGCAACTTCTGAAGATGTCGTATGGACTTTGAAGGTATCTCAACGAGATCATTTTGGGATAGCAAAAGCTTCGGATATTTTTAGCAACTTTTCAAGAGCCCATAAAGCGAACTGATGTCGCTTGGGAAGGTCGAGAGGCTTCATTTCTTGCAAAAGCTGTATTTTGTACGACTTCAATTTAAGATCTTGAAGTAAAATGTGCAAAGTCGTGCCATACGTCAGACCGAGTTGCTGCGAACGGCGGCGAATCAACGCTCCACGGTCTTCGTGTACACTGTCTATATTTTCTTCACTACATCCCGAGGTTTTCAAACTTCCGTTTGTCTTTGTACCTTCTGTGTATATTGATCAGTTTTAATTTAATCTTAAGAATTAACCGAAGGAACAATCTAGGTACCAAAAGTTAATAACATAGGTCGATGATTTTTTTCAGCCCACATATACGTAATAGAGTTAGTTATTATTATACCCTGAACAGGGTAAATTAAGTTTGTCACGAAGTTTGTAACACCCAGAAGGAGCGTCGGAGACCCTATAAAGTATTTAAAAAAAATATGGTATATATATAAAGATCAGTATGTTGAGCTGAGTCGATTTAGCCATGTCCGTCTATCTGTCTGTATATATACGAACTAGTCTCTCAGTTTTTAAGATATCGTTTTGAAATTTTGAAAGCTGTCTTAGAACCCTGTGGCCACTTTGTTCTTCTTTAGATGATCGATTGTAAATCATTATCTTTCCAACTAAAGAACACTCTACACCCTCTACGGAGCAGATTGCTCAGATAAATTCCACTGTTCTAACTTTTCCTTAGTATCTTGTGTGTGGCAGTACATCAATGTTTCATCGATGGTTACGAAAGATCGCCAAAAATCTCTGACACAGCTTCATACACTGTTGTGAAGTGGTCTCACAATAACGCTTACTGTCTGAAGAGAGCCAATGGTGTACCCTTATTGCCGAAAGTTTTTTCATCGCCAATAATGCATGCAGAATATGATCCACGTCTTCCACCAAGCCTATTATATTAACTCGTGTACGTTCTAAAGATGGTGTACCAATACGAGATCACAGACATTTGTCACGTTATTCTCCATAGTACATGGTACATCGTAGTCGTATTCGGACAGCTGAGTTAAAACGAATTTTTCACAAATGCTATTGAGGGAGTTGCTGTTCACGGGATTCAAGTATGGCCGATATATATGCTAAAGTGGTTTGGTCGGAACAATTACTTCGGAGATTCTATCATTGCTTCTTACCGTTGTTTAGGACAATAGTTCTTACCAAATTTGAAAGAGATATCTCGACAAATAAAAAAATTTGCTATTCAAGTGCTTGATTCCGATCGTTCAGCTTGTATGGCAACTATATGCAATAACGGTGTGAACTGAACAATTTTTTCGGAGATTGCATAGTGCTTTGGGCAATAATTCTTATCGAAATTGGTAAATATAATATATCTCGACAACTAAAAGAGAGTTCCATACAAGGAACTGATTTTGATCGTGCTATTTGTATGACAGCTATGTGCTGTAGTGATCCGATATCGGCGGTTCCGACAAATGAGCAGCTTCTTAAACAGATAACTAGGTGTGCCAAATTTCGCATCGATATCTCAAACACTGACGGACTAGTTTGCGTATTTACAGTTAGAGCTTCCCTGCTAACCTTTTAAGGGGGTATTCCACTCTAGAATTTTGAAAAATTCTATTTTTTTTTTTTTCATATAATTAAAGTTTAGACTTTCAAAAATATGACCTTGGAAGAATTTTTCAAAATTCGACTTATTTTCGGAGATACAGCCGATTTTGTGAGGTGGCGTCCGTGTTCACTAGAATTGTCTCCTAAACTTTAAACGCGTTTTTCTCGAAACTACTTTTTTCCAGATGGTACGGGCATTATCTCAAGTTCTATTCAACCGATTTACTTGCAATTTTCTGTGAACCTTCTTTATATAATCGTTTATCGTTCCTACCAGCATCTTGTCAAAATTATTGTTTTTAATATTTAAAAAAAATTCAGAAATTTCAAAAAAAAGCGTAAAAAATGATTTTTATTTTCAGGCAGTCGCCATTTTTACAAAAAAAAAATTTTCGTTTTCCCTGAGGTAAGGACTACAACAGCATCCTTACTGATTAAGAATTTCTTTTGATTTTTTTCTTCAGACCACCAGGAGAGTCAGGATCAATTATTCTCTCTAATTATTTTAATTTTTAATATTTTTTTGTAAATTTTTTTCTGTATTCTTAAGATATCAATAAAAACACCATAAAAAAATTGATGGTAAAAATATTTTTGTTTTTTTTTTTTTAATAAAATTCAAAAAACTGCCCAAAATTTGATTTCTAGAGTAGAATACCCCGTTGTACGAACTTGTTCGCCTAAGAGGATTCAGGCTTGCAATCAATCGTATATTTCAGAGCATCTCACGTAATCTATTTATGGATCTTACGATAAGGTAATATTCTGCGAAAGATTATAATCCAACCATTTGTTAACCTACTGCAACAACACACCGCTGAAACGTATTGCGCTCGACTTGTTGTTGCTTTACAAAGGTAGTAGTGTAAAGCGATTACATTGCCATTGCTTAAGCATAAATCGTAATGGCGACGCTGGTTAACGCTGCATTCATTTGCCAGCACATACCGGAGCAGATACTCAGCATATGCGTTATGATGTAAATGGAGGAGGAGCAACACAAACAACAATTGCAGACGCGGCCAGCAAGAAGCGAGCGAGCACAGCTGCTGTTGGCTTTTAAATATTTATAGCACATGCCATGGCAAGCAATTGTTGCGACTATACACAAGTGTTGCTGTTGTTGTGTTTTGCAGTTAGTTACAAGCCATTCGCCGCACCGTTACTTGTATTCATGTATGTGTGTGTGCTGTGCGCGGCTGGTGGCTCCTTGAGAGCTTGGCATGTATGAGCGATGCCATCTTGTTGCTACATAATTGCGCATCGATACAATGCCACTACAAACAGTTATATTATGTTTATTATATACAAATGCATATGCATGTGTGTATGTGTGTTTATATTGTGAGCAGCAGCAATGTTGCACGCTTCGGTAATAAAAGCGAATCGCTTTATGGCAGCGCTATTATGAGTGCACATTTGAATTATGAAAGCAAATATTGGAAAAGCATTGGCGTTCCGACGCACACGAACACACATAGAAATGTACGTGCTGCTTGCATGTTGCCACGCAGCATTAACCGACTTGTATGCAGTTTAATCGATTATAAGCGCGCGCCTTTATGCCTTTTCTCGCAATTGAACTATGCAAACTGCATAAGTGTAATTGCTTTATGTCTACGCTGCTTCATTGCCTCTAAAGTATGGCTGCGTAAATTGCAATTTATTGAGCTTTTTTGAGCAGCCGAAAGGGCACACATGGCTGCCGTGCACCCACCGATTGGCTGCGCGGCGTGCAAAGTTAATATTGCAATGCTCTGGCGGAGCACCTACGCTGGAAGCAAAGTTGATCTCATAGAAGTTCCAATTCCAGTTTTGAAATCTCTCTCAACTGCATATCGTTAAACGAGCGGTAGCGGTATCGGTTTGTGCGAATCGTTGTACATCCAACGTTCCCATAGCAAGCTCATATCGCCATCCAATCCTTCGAAGAGCCCAACCAGCAATTTCAGCTCTACCGCTTTCATTTCTCTTCCGTTTTCTGTCCAAGGAGGTTACTTCTGTCAATGAAGGATACGAATAAAAACCTCTTGGCTACTTGGTAGGACGTAGAGGGTCTCTCCCGATCGAACCTGACGATTGGCTTTACAGCGGGGTTGTTGTTGTAAAAGGTACCTAACTCCCGTTTGTATGGCAAGGATTACATATGTTGTCATCGACTTCATCCAACGGTAGGCTCAAGAAACGTGCTGTTTCGACAGGATCGGACGAAAGGGAAAAGGGTGTCAGATGTGTAGGGTAAGGAGGGTATGCAAAGAGGTGGTTAGAGTCATACGGGGACTCATTGCACGCTGAACATGTGCTTGATATGTCAGGGTCTATTCTGGATAAGTATGTACGAATTTAACCTGCTATAGTATCCAGAACTAGGGTCACTCTAGATTCTCGCGGCAACTCGAGCTCTTCGTCTGCAATTGGTGGTGGTTTAACTCCAAGTCCACCATACACTAAGAGGGAGTCGGTTAATGGCTCAATTGTGAATGGCGGTCAGCATAGGTCTGAAGTTTGTTGCGTCCAACGTCTGGTTGGAGTATTATTTTATGTTGTCGATGTAGTTAAGGAAAACCACTTGATGCTCCTAGGAGACGGTTCTGTTCCCAGCAGGGCAGAAACAGCTTAGAGAGGAGTTCATTATGCTCCTTAACTGGAAGCATACGGGCCTCACTGTGCAGGTGTTCGATAGAAGACATCAAGAAGCATCCTGTCTGAGTTCGGAGTGCAGTTTTCAGACATTTTTGTAGCTTCGTCGTCTACGTTTCACTTCATCCAGGTGTACATATTGATGTGGCGCAGTTAAGGACCGGCTCGCCGATTGCCTTGTATGTTGTCAAAAATGTTTCTTTGTATTTCCCCTTGTGATGATTTGTTGCGACTCTGTACTTTGGCAATAATCGCGGTTCTGGGAGTAAAGGGACTTCCTCTTTAAAGTTTAACCGCGCTCGCTGTTTCGGGCCCAATTTCTTTCTCGTCCCGGTTTGCAAACTTCGGATCCGTGGATGGGAATTGCGAACGCGATGCATAGTTTGCTTCCATTTTTGCCTTAGTCCAAGCTAACCTTGACTCATCCTTCTTGGCGTGGTTGGACTTGCAGCTAAGTCTTTCGTGGATTTTATAAGTTGCTTTTGCTTCCAACGCCTCCTTACAGTGGTTTTGTTCGACCTAATTTGTATCGCCGACGAAAACCTTTAATATTCCCCAGAGAGCATATCAGAGCTTCCTCTTCTGTAGTGTTGACGCTTTCAACTTTTTCGAGGTCTAAATTTTCAAGGACAGAATGCAGCCATTGGAACATTTTGAAAAATCAACTTTATCACCTACATAATTATTTGAATAACAGAAAGAATTTGCTGAAAGTCCTGAAGTCAACGAAAGCTTTCCTCATTCAAGTCGCCCTTCTAACTCGGTTAAAGACAAAACTAGTGTTGTTGTCACCCAAGAGGCATCCTCTGCAATCTCTCAACATTTCTTACGGTTCGTCCAAACCTTTTGCAAAAACGACGTCGATCCGACCTCTACGAGTATAAAATACAACAATGAAAATGGTGAGAAAGAAAAGAGAAAGAGAGAGAAATGGTGAGAGGAACAGATCTTGTTATAGCAGATCTTGTTCTAGTTAATATGTTCGGGTCTTCTGTCTTGCTATTTGCAGGTATTAAGAGATGTGATGCTTAAACATCATTATATATGATTCAAAATGTGAATTCCTTCATCGTTACTATGAAAATTTGAGCCATTCTTTTCCTCGGTAGTCTGAAACTAATTTGAGTACAGTATCAAAATAAATACCCCCTAGTACCGCTATCAGAACGGGTCGCTGGTCCCCTTTTTTCATGACGTCCACTATCGTATAGCTGATCTTCACAGGAACTTGGCATCAGTTCATTCGCTGTCGTCAGGCCCTTTTGTCCCAAGATCGATCATAAGAGATTCAGTGAGCTCTTTGCACTCAGTAAGGCTAGCCTCTCCTTATTTGTGGGGTCTAAAAGACCATTTCTCAATCGGCGTCCATACTGTAAGGTTGAGATTTTAACCGGACGCCAACTGCAGAAGCTGAACGGAAGACGGCAAAATTGAAGCATTCCAACACTTATTTCTTGATCGTCCCGTATTTGCGATATCAAGACTTAAATACTGAGGAGCTCGCACTATCGAGTAAATTTCTATTGTTCACAAAGGGGTTTACTTATATGATCGAAAGCAGAAGTTCTGTTTTCATGGCTTCAATTTATGTATCAGCCATCGATCAGTCATCAGCCGTATCCGTAATAGTTGTGAGTTTAACTACAGTTTCCTGATACTAAACTGCGACTGCTCCATCAACTCAATTTACTTTTAGACACTTGTATTCTAACCTCATCACCAATTTCTCTTTCAGTCGGTTTCAGGCAACTAAAAACGTAGCCGACAATTTAGTCACTTCTAATTTGCTTGTGGTTGCTAAGACAGCCAATTATTTACACTACCCTACACTACTTGTGTATGGCTAATCCTTAAATACCCTTTTAATGTCGCTAAATGGATAATAGCGCATGGACACCGCCTCCATTTGCTCCTTTGATAATAATTAATGACGCACTGAGTGTACGTGTCTGTGTGTGTTTGAACGGAGCGACAATGTGCTTACGAAGTGTAGACGATTAGATAGGAAATCAAGTGGAAGAAATAAATTATTTAGGATAAGCTAGAAGCATAGGAGTAATAAAAGCGAACGGATTTTCAAAATTAGCAATTATAGCAATTAACACGAGTTAATATATTGTAACCGGCCAAGTTGATTGCCTTGAGTATTTGGTCGCCTGTAGAAGCCCGCACTAGCATAACAGCTGTTTGCTTAAAATATGTTTTCATTAGAAGAGTTTTAGATCAAAGTTTACACTGTCTGACTGATACGTCACACATAGACCTACACGTTTACGAGCTGAAGTTTACGTCGAGCAGAAAGTCGACTCTTTTCAAGAAGTTTCATAGAGGAATAATATATGATTCTTAGACTTTATCCTGTCCCTTGAATAGCAAAGCTCCTAGTAAACTAAGCCGAGTTCTAGATAAGGCCAGATCTTAGTAGAGTAGTAGTTTCAGCGTCTCTGTCATGCTTTCCCTGAACTTTCTAAATGCGTTATCTTTAAGATGGGGTTAGAATTTAGTTGTGTCATGTGATTAGACCAACAACCACCCTGCAGTCTTTTTGAAATCGTGTGAGTAGAAAATTTGCGTTTTTCCTTCGGCTCCCTTGCTCAAGATCGCAATCCACCTCACCCAGATCCGTCTGTAAACCCTTTCGGAAATTACACTACATATCTTTTTAGCGACTTGATATTTCCTGATATGATACGGTACTCAAGCAGATAGTGTTTTTGGCAATCCCATCTGCTATTTCAACTCCAGGAACGCTCTTATAGTAGTGCTGGATCCCATTATATATGCAGCCGCTTTACGGTAGTGACCGCCTCCCTGCTTCTAATGTCATTATCTGCCACAATGCGATGTAAAATTATTGCTTTAATTAATTTTCTGCATTATTAGCTATGTATCTCAGAAGCTTTCCTGATGTAAAAGCTAGAAAATACTACAGCATTCCGTCAACTTGAAGGGTCGCCTCAGATCTAGCTCCGTGCTATAGATCTCTACACCCACTTCATCAGCTATTTTAAATCTTGTTTAGCCCCTCCTTCTACAGTTTTCATCTTCTTAATCATACCGTAGTGCCGTCCTTTCAGAAGTTTCTTCAGTTTGGAAACAAAAAAGCCACAAGTGGCCAGGTCTGGAGAATACTGTGGCTGCAGCACTATTTAAGTCTTGTTTTCGGTCAAATATTTGCACACAAATCCAGGCATTTCTGATGGATTGCCCCGCGACTCCTTTGACAAGAACCAGGTCTTCTATGGCGGAGCGTTCTTGTTGACATCGCCCATATTCAAAAACACTATGTGACCACTGTCGTCTTCTGTCACGTTGTTGTTGTATAGGCATGACGGCTATTCGTCTATTCTCAGTCTGTGGAGATACGTTTTGTACTATTCGTGACCGGATAACAGCTGGGTTGTATAAAAGTCGACTTCTCAAAATTTACGGCTTGTCCATAAATTTAGGTCTTTTATTGGTCGGGTCGTTCCTCTGCCGCAACTCTTATTCTCCCAACTTCGGTGCGCTCTTGTTATTTTCGAATGTTTTTGTTAGCTCCCAAAGCTTTTTCCTTTCATATGCCAGAAGGTCATTACCGCTTATAACTAATATTGCATCGCCTAACAGTATTCAATAGGCTGATGCAACTCTGGGGGCTGCGGTGCGGTGCACTCTGTTCATAACCTTACGCCGGTTTTCCTTTTTAAGCACATCTGCCCAGGTCTCAGCACCGTATAATAGGTCTCTGATTTTCGTCGATATTAGGAGCTTTCTCTTTTCTTGGCTGAGGCCACCTACGTGAACCATTACTCCGCTAAGTCGGGAGGTGATTTTCGCTGACTTTCCTGTGGCTTGTTGGATTTGTACCCAAAAGGGTAATCTGGGGTCCAGTCCTACGCGACCGTTATCTGTCGGGATCCCTCTCTAGTTTGGTACAGCAAGTTTCTCCTACTAAGGTAGCTCCACACCATAGCTCTGAGGTTGTCGGGGATTTTAAAGCTTTTTTCGAAAAATCGAGTCAAATCTTGTGCTGTCAGACCTTACCACCGAATCAGTTTTGCACCACTTTCTATAACTTAACCGACCTTATCTCCATAAAAGCATTCGAATCTGTGCCAATTCTCATTCATTTGACGTACCACCAAGTGCCCAATTGACAGATCCATTAATCAATGTGGTCCCCAAAGTCGAAAGGAATAATGTGATAATTTCACAATTGATATTGATAACCAAAATGTCACGAATAACCGTTACTTCCATCTTCACTAGTCAACGTTGTTCTCGAATACGAAAATTGAATGCACACGTGTTTACTTTGACAGCTATTACGACCGCAGACAGACTTTACAATTACAACAACCCGACGACAGCCTACTGCTTTGTGAGCTAATTGAATTGGAGCTGTATCTTTATCAATTAAATTTTTATTCGATATTTTCAGCTTTTGGTGCTTCTTAATTGATGCTGCAATTGCCAGAAATATTTGCATGCGGCATATCGCATTTCATTACTGTCTGCATGAAAACGAATGATTATAAATCGGCATGCAAAATGTAAGCTTTCTACACGCTAGCTCACTAAGAACAAGAGAAGAAAAGCAGAAAAAAATTATTTAATATTTGAAAATTACATAATTGCCATAGATGCTTAAGGATGCTAATATTGCGCTCTTTAAGGGGGTATTCTAGTCTAGAAATCAAAATTTGGGCAGTTTTTTAAATTTTATTTAAAAAAAACCAAAAAAATATTTTTATTGTCTATTTTTTTATGGTGTTTTTATTGATATCTTAAGAATACAGAAAAACAAATTTACAAAAAAATATTAAAAATTAAAATAATTAGAGAGGGGAGAGACAGTTGTAAAAGAAATGGCGCATCCCGGAGACATTGATCCTGACTCTTCTGGTGGTCTGAAAACAAAATCAAAAGAAATTCTTAATCAGTAAGGTTATAGTCCCTACCTCAGAGAACATGAAAACAATTTTTTTAGAAAAATGGCGACTACCTGAAAATAAAGATCATTTTTTACGTTTTTTTTTTTTGAAATTCCTGAATTTTTTTTATATTAAAAACAAAGATTTTGACACGATACAGGTAGGAACCATAAAGGACTATATAAAGAATGTTCACACAAAATTTCAAGTAAATCGGTTGTATAGAACTTGAGATAATGCCGGTACCGTGTGGAAAAAAGATGTTTCGAGAAAAGCGGGTTTAAAAAATTCGATACGGCCGAACCGGGCTAGGTACTGCGTCACTAAAGTAACTGTAGCACTTAAAATAATTTTAATTTTTAAAAATCCTTTGGAGGATATGTTCTTAAGGGTCTAGACTTTAAATATATGAAAAGAAAATCGAAAATTTTCAGAATTCTAGAGTAGAATACCCCCTTAAAGTAGTAAACTTTCGTTGGCAGTTTTTAGTGAACGTTTCAGTGGATGCAATAACCTCAATAATGGTCTTATATTTGGTCTGTTTAATTTTTGAAAAAGGCTAATTGAACAGATCATCTTACGTTCATCGTATTTCATACACTTTAACAGTTCTTGCACGAAGTTCATGCCAGCTGAGATCCGTCGGTTATTGTTTCAGTGCGTTTCAAGAGTTGAGAACGTGTTTGACATCCAATGCGTCGTAAGTTCAAATTTTTACCGACGCCATACACATAATTCTATGCTGAACTACTAATTTTATTGTCATATATGTATAAGTATGTATATATGCTTTTGTATCAGTAGATACATGTCGAGTGGTCGGTTACTTTTCGTTAGCTGCCGCACAAATGTCTGCATGTGTGCTTTCATATGTCATCTGTGAGCCCACACAAGGATATGAACGCAGACAACTGTCAATGTCACTTCAATAGCAGTGACAGCGTTTCAACGCCCCTTCAAATAGAAAATAAAATTAAATAAAGTAATATGAAACAATAGGAAAGAAAATGCGAATAAGTATGACTGAAAAAATGGTGAGAACGAAGAAGACGATTAAATATGCAACGTGCTGCCCTTTGCAGGACCGAAATCGACATACATATGTATGTATGTATATATAGATAACAAATATATGCATATACTATATATGTATATTCATCTACCATTTTTTATCTGTATCTATATACTAACATATACAAATAAAGGCACATACATTGTTGTAGCCATTTGCTTTAGTGCGTAGCTTCTTTGAACGTGTTTTGGGTAATAAAAGATTTTTCATTAGGAAGGCTACAAAGTAGACCGCTACGGACAGTAAATGACGCCATTTTCTCTCCCGCTCTTTTGAAGGCCCGTACAAAATTTCCTGTACCGGTGAAACAAAGAAGGGCCCGTAGTGTCGAGAATATTGCTGCCGGTAGCGCATCAATTCAGGAAGACCCAAATCTGTCTCGCACACGTCGTTCTCAAACGTTGCGAATATCTGTGACCTCGTTATGACGATTTTTGTGAAACGATCTTGGCCTACAATATCAAATTGTGGTAAAAACTGAAGTCATTGGGCCATTCTTCTTCCGTAATGATCAAGGCCGGCATGTCACTGTGAATGAGAGTCGCTATCGCTCAATGAGAAGCGAATATTTTTTCCCGAATTGGATGTCCATATCATGGACAATATATGGTTCTATCAGGTTGGCGCTACAAGCCACACAGCGCATATCACAATCGATGTATTGAAAACCGAGTTTGGTGAACGTGTTGTCTCACGAAACGGCCCAGTTAATTGGCCGCCTCGGCCGTGCAGTTTGACGCCGTTAGACTAATTCTTGTGGGGCTACGGCAAGTCTAGGGTGTACGCCAACAAGCCTCGGTGGCTTGATGAACTTCGTACGAATATCGAACGTGAAATTGCAGCAGTATCGGCCGATTTATACTACAAAAGCCTCGAAAATTAGGTTCAGAGTACGGTATGCTTTTCTTTGTACAGCTTTGGCAATTTTCGTCAAACAAAATTTGTAGCCACAATAAGCTTACAGGATAGAGTCCAGTCAGAACATCTCCCACGCCACAATCAATTCAATCAGAACTCCTAACTGCATTGAGATGAACCAAATAAGTTAACAGCAAGTAGTTCAGATGATCTTTTGCGTTTCTCTCTGGATGCTGAAGGATCCCACAGCCGCACAAGTTTTGGTTGTTAACCAGCGTTTTCCAAGCTCACGCGTGATCCATGGATCGAACCTTGGAGCGTACGAGGTCAGCGGAATGTCGGTTCGTATCCAAGCTTGACGCAACAAATATTTATCTTTTAACACCGACATAGTCTTATAGTTCTTCAGGCCGTAAGTATATTTGAAGTTATCTGGTAAGCTACTCGCTTTCAGCAAACATCAGGTTGACTTTAGTCATCTTCGTAAAATAAAAACGGTTGTGTGAACTGACGTTGAGCAATACAAAAGCTCCGTCAAGATTAAGAACGATCTCTCCAAGCCGTGCTACTGCTAGAAAGAATAATTCGAGCTTCAGAGCTGAATAGAGAAGGTATAATCATTTCCAGGAGTGTGCAACTGCTGGCATACGAAGATTACATCGATATCATTGGCCACAACAACCGCGGCGTTAGTACCGTCTCCTGTCATCAAACCAACAGTCGTCGCACTCTCGGCTTGGCTCCTCGTCACTGTTGGCAGTCATAAGATGGAGTCAATAACTTTGTCTATCTTGGAACCAGAATTAACACCATCTTGGATTGAGTAGACAATTGAGAAGTAAAGTTATCTCTCGACGAACAAAGATCAAAATCTGCAGGTTACTCATCATCCCGGTCCTGCTATACTTGTATGTTGCAGAGTCTTGGACGATGACTACATACATTTGATCGATCGGGGTTACGAGTTTCGAGAAAAAGGTTCTGCGGAAGATTTATGGTCCTTTGCACATTGGCGACGGTAAATACTGCAGGAATGGAATGATGGCATTGACATACTTCAACGAGTTAGCTATGAAAATGAAAAGACTATAATTCTGAGAGTATTCGTCGCAGTACCTGCCGAGGAAAACAGAGGAAGAGGAAGACCTCCACTCCATTAGAAAGACCAGGTGAAGAAGAACCTGGCTACACTTGGAATCTCCAATTGGCTCCAAGCCGTTAAAAGGAAGAACACGCTGTTGTAAACTCAGCTAAAACTGCGTAAACAGTGCCTGCGCCAATAAAGAAGAAGTTTAACTTTACTTTCTATATGTGACCTTGCCTACGAAAAGAGGGCTTAGGTGTCACAAAACTCAATTGGCTCTGGGCTTAGTAATCCCCAAATAAGACAAAGATAATAAACATTTTTTTCTTGGAATTTAACACCCAGACAAAGCATGGCTAAGCTTCTCCGAATATATCCTGGTTATGTCACTCTTAGTTACACTTTCCCCCCAACTTCTTTGAAATCTCAAAAAAAGTTGAAGAAATCACAAACTGGCAGTTCATAGGTCTGAGCACATACACATGAAAAGAATATATAGCGGCCCACATGCTGCCAATAATAAGAAGGTTCGCCTCGCAAGCTCCATTACTCTAACCACTGCGGCGACTCAAGAGATAATACTATGATTTTGTTGTTGTCTTTTTACTGCTGAAAATCTCAATGCAATTGCTTCGTAAACGACATAATTGAAACACAGCAGGAAGCGCTATTATCAGCGGCATGTTGTGTTGCATATAGCACGACTTGTGTGGCATGCAGCCGCGCAGCTGTGTGTCAATGCAAGCAGCGAGTGGTATTCACAGTTATATTATATCCTTGCTTAACGTTTATGCAACTCTCATACCCACAAGTGTAATATGTGTTTGTATAAATATGTAAGGAAGATTAGGTGCTTCACATATATACATATATATATGTATGTACGGCTATATATATACATACCATTATGTGGCTCCCGTTTACCGCACACTGACAGGCGCTGACTGAATCGCAATAATGCTGTATGCTAATCGCTTAATTCGCATTTATTTATTTTTAATTTAACCACACCCCCTCACATCTGTCTGTCGTAATGCCCGCACCCCTCGCTCAACCAAAACTTTTCGCTGCGTTGCTCAATATTTACATATATATTATTTGTTATTTTCCATTTAAACGCACACAAGCAGGCACGCATTGCTTTAGTCACTCATTAATTTTCCAGTCAAATGGTGAT
This sequence comes from Bactrocera correcta, assembly GCA_027475135.1. Taxonomy (NCBI): domain Eukaryota; kingdom Metazoa; phylum Arthropoda; class Insecta; order Diptera; family Tephritidae; genus Bactrocera; species Bactrocera correcta. Next base: position 42,320 of record JAPZAG010000099.1, on the reverse strand, counting down.
TACTTTCAATTAGTCTCATACTAATTGTTTACATTCAATTACAATTCACCAACTATACTATTGACTATTTATAAATGTATTGGCATTTTAATTTGTTTGTTCGCGTTTTGTGATTTCGTTGTTGTTGGCGCTCTTGACAATCGGCTGCTGTTGCTACTGCTGTTGCTGCTGCTGTTTTTGCTATCTGTTGTTTGTTATTTTGGGATTTGTAATCCCATGAAAGCGATCGGTTTTAGCACCAATGTCTATAAGCTTGCCATGTGCGTGGATGTATGTGTGCGAATATTTAGTAGTCGGCGTTAGTAGCAATTTGTTGTGGTGGATTGGTGGATTTTGAGTGGCCACTTTAGGAGACTTAATTACGCTGTGATTAATCAAATTTTATAGGTTATTATTTGGTTAAAAAAAACAACAACAACAACAAGTAAAAGTAATTATAATACTATAATAATCCTAATCCTTATAATACTATAATACTTCCTAGGTGTATTATTTAAGGCATAAAAGGGTATAAAAGGATATTTTTCCAAGTTTTGTGTGGTCAGTTTGTATGGCAGCTATATGCTATAGTTGGCCGATCTAAACAATTTCTTCGGAATTTATAGCAATATCTTACACAATAATCTATAACAAATTTCATAATGATATCTCGTCAAATAAAAAAGTTGTTCATACAAGGGCTTGAGTTTGATCGGTCAGTTTGTATGGCAGCTGCATGCTATAGTTATCCGATCTGTACAATTTCTTCGGAGTTTATAGCTATGTCTTGGATAATATTCTAAGACAAATTTCATAATGATATTTCGTCAAATAAAAAAGTTGTTCATACAAGGACTTGAGTTTGATTGTTCAGTTTGTATGACAGCCATATGCTATAGTTGTCCGATCTAAACAATTTATTCGGAGCTTATAGCTATGTCTTAGATAATATTCTAAGACAAAATTTGTCATGATATCTCGTCAAATAAAAAAGTTGTTCATACAAGGACTTGAGTTTGATCGGTGAGTTTGTATGGCAGCTATATGCTATAGTGCACCGATCTGAACAATTTCTTTCGAGTTTATAGCTATGTCTTAGATAATATTCTAAGACAAATTTCGTCATGATATCTCGTCAAATAAAAAAGTTGTTCATATAAGGACTGGAGTTTGATCGGTCAGTTTGTATGGCAGCTATATGTTATAGTTGTCCGATATCGGTGATACTAGCAAATCAGCAGCTTCTTGGTGATAAAAGAACTGTTACAAAAATTTAGAGCGATACCTTAAAAATCGACGATCAGACGGACGGCCATGGCTAAATCGAGGCGTCGAGATCGAGCTCCTCCGACTGATCTTTTATACACTCGAAGATTGTTTCTAGTGGCTCCGACGTTTCCTTTTATGTGTTACAAACTTTATAGCAAACTTAGTAACCTTGATCAGGGTATAAAAATACAATTTTCTTGCTTCCAAAATCAAAGGACCACACACACGAGAAGTCTTTGACATAAATTAAGCATACGGAAATTTAACAGGACATCTCATTTTGTCCACGTACCAAGACCTACGATAGCCCGCTTTTCATTCAATTTCACAACTATTTAATTGGAAACTCAAAATCATGTTCGCTGACTTCCTCACTGAAAGGCTAAATGTCCTTTATTTTTCCAATACACAAAAAATCAACTGACTTTCCCGAAAAAAGGAGCTCAGTTGAGGCCATCAGTTAAGCATGCTAAAAAGTGATGTTGGTGGGAATTACAGCCCCACTTGATGTAACAATAGATCTTCAGAAGTCTGGCACATTTTCCCTCCTCACAAGTCTTCGCCTATAACTCTTTTTGACTGCTGTGGTAGACTCTACGAAATGCATGAGATAGTTATAATGCTTCTGAAGCCAGTAACGCCCAACCAAAAACTGACTTAAACTGACATTATTGCAGACGAAAATAGTATTAAATAGCATGATTGATATTTTTCGCGCAAGTTCTGTGTTGATAAACCGATACAATAACCGATAAAATAACCGACAATAAGGCACGACAACTACGAGATACTGTAAGTCAACAGAAATTTGACAAATAAAGGTCTTTATCACCATTACTTATAAAAAATGAAGTATTCATTGAAATTTTGGTGGAATATACAATTCTTATACTTGTAGAACTTCGCCGCAGCCTCAACATTATAGGAAGATATTCTACTATATTTGATAGTTTTCTGCTTGAAAACCATAAGATTGGGATATTTGCACAATAAGTCTTTTGGCTAACAGACTGACAAAATTTTCTCATTTGATTATTCAGATTTTGAAAGAACTACCATCTCAATCTTTGGATTCATTGTTATATCACTAACCGAAAGTAAGGACCTAGAATTGTTTATATCAAAGCTATGAAAGCCACTAACTGATATTTTCATCATTATCAACTTTATATCAAACTTCCAACTGATTATTATCATCTAACACTGTCTGCCCTGCTTGCCATCTCCGGTTTCTGAGAATATTCCCAACATAACCTGCTTCAACATATACTGTAAAGGCACGAAAAGCAGGCGAAGTAAGCCAGTATTGCGTAGACTTTTCAACTTATTTATTGAATAAATAGTGTATATTTGACAAACTTTGTACGAATACAATGGCGAATCGAACAAACAACTGGCATAAATGTAATTGATTGATAAAAATCAAATAGAGATAGAAAAAATGTGATTATACTTTACTGAGTGTCCTCATACGCGGTAGTATTGAATTGAACTGAATAACTTTAATATTGGTTTTACATGTTAATATTTGTACTGGATAATAACCCCAATTGGTTCTCAGAAAAGTGGCGCTTATAAGTATATATGTATATATAAATCTACTGAGTTTAGCAAAACAAGCAGCGAAAACTTTCAAACTTTAACTGAATGAGTGAAAGTATAACTTTTAACTCTAACGAAAACAACTTAAGTACTAACATAATATACATAATAAATATGCTGAGCGGCAGTGAATGTGAATAACAATAACCCGTCTGAAGAACAACAAAGCGAAAGAAGCCAATGTTTTACCGACCGAGCTAATCAAATATGGCGGCGAAGAACTGACAATGTGCATGCATCAGCTTTTTTGCAAGATATTGTCGGATGAGAGCATGCATGTGGAACCTAAGTCTGCTCTGCCCAATCCCAAAAAAAGGGAGACCCCATAATCTGCACCAACTACCGTGGAATAAGTCTCCTTGATATCCTATATAAGATCCTATCGAGCGTAATGTGTGAAGGACTGAAGCCCACAGTCAACAAATTGGTTGGACTTTTTTTAGTGTGCCTTTAGTTCTGGAATATCTACAATCGACTAGATTTTTACCATGTGCCAAAACTTTGAAAGGAACCATGATAAGAGTATCGACAGACACTACCTATTAGCCGATTTCATAGCCGCCTTCGGCAGCACGAACAGAAAAGAAAGCTAATACGGCTGTGTAAGCTAAGCTAAGCAAAACCAAAAGCTCCGTCAGGTTCGAGCAGGATCTCTCCGAGTCATTGGATGATAGTAAACGTGGCTTCAGACAAAGAGGGAATCGCTGCGACTTCTTCAATCTACTCGTAAAGAAAATAATTCGGGCCGCAGATCTGAATAGAGAAGTATACAACTTTTGGCGTAAGCCGATGGCGTCGATATCATTGGCCTCAACAATCGCGGTAATGAATGAGCACAAGACCAAATATCTCCCGTCAAACTGTGTCCCACGTCACTGTTGACAGTCATAACTTCAAAGTCGTGGATAATTTCGTTTATCTTGGAAACAGTATTAAAAACAACAATAATGTCAGCATCGAAATCCAACGCAGAATAACTCTTGCCAACAGGTAATAATTCAGATTGAGCTGGCAACTTAGAAGTAAAGTCCTCTCTGGACGAACAAAGACCAAATACTATAAGTCACTCATCATCCCGGTCCTGCTATACTTGTAAGTTGCAGAGTCATGGACGATGACTACATCTGATGCATCGAGTCACGAGTTTAGAGAGAAAGCTTCTGCGGAAGATCTGTGATCCTTTGCGCATTGGCAACGATGGATACGGCAGTCGATTGAAGGATGAGTTATGCGAGATATACGACGACATTGAGATACTTCAGCGAATTAAGAAACAGCGGTTACGCTGGCTTAATTAGGTCGTCCGAATGGATGAGAACACTCCATCTCTGGGAGTATGCGACGCAATACCCGACGGGGAAAGCAGAGGAACAGAGGAAGAGGAAGACCCCCACTCCGTTGAAAAGACAAGTGAAGAAGGACCTGACTACACTTGGAATCTCCAATTGGCGTCAAACAGCGAAAAAGAAGAACGACTAGCGCAATGTTGTAAACTAGGCAAATTATACAGTTGCTGGTTCCCTTCGGAATTTCATAAAGCGATTTTTTGGTACGAACAGTATTATTAAACCCTGAACGAGATATATTAAAGCAGTCAGGAAGTTTGTAACAAACAAAAAAAAACGGTCGGAGACTTGTATATACAATCAATAGGTATGATGAGCTGAGTCAGTTCAGCTATGTCCGTCTGTCTGTATATATGAAAATAAGTCCCTCAGCTTATGAGATATCGATCCGAAACTGTTCGCACATATTTTTCTCCCTCAGGAACAACTAATTTGTCGAAATCGCAAATACAACTAGAGCATATCAAACCACTGACTTGGACTCAAGTCCTTGTACGGAAAGATATTTTAGTTGACAAGGTATCTTCACGAATTGTAGCACAGATTATAATCTCAGGCTTCGCAAAAATCTTCTAATTATTCTTTGGATCACTATAGCATCTTACTGTCATACAAACGGAACGATCAAAATCTTCTTTCAGTTTCCTTAGAATATCAGATGAATAATAGAACGAAGTTGCTTTCCTCGTAACCTACAGAACAATTTATCTGCTTTCAGATATCTCAAAAGTTTATATTTAAAAAAACTTCCAAACCAAAAAAAAAATCAATAAATTCATCTAAAAACTAATCATGTCATCCTTTTATGTAAAAAATTGCAAGAGAGCAGCTTATTTTATCACCCTCACAAAGTCCACACGCAGCCATAAATGCAAAACAAGCAGTTATGGCTAAGGACCTTACACCAATTTCAAATTCGGCGCTGCACAGGTGTCAATGGTTGCATTTAGGACCCTTCACACATCCTTTTTGCGCTTATGCATGTATAATTTGAACACAGATACACACATGTATATATACCATATATACATACTTACATATTCACACACCAATATATTGATCATATTGTATTTATTAGACATGTTTGTTATTGTGTTTTCCACTTTCTGCTGCCTTTCCAACTGCCATAAACACCCTGACATTTTCATAAATAATCTTCACTTGTCTAAAATTTGACTTTCCACACATACACATGCGCACAAACAGCTACGCAAATCAGCATAATAAGAAAACAAGTGAATTGAAAACAAGTTGGAAAATATTTATGAATATTTTGCAGCAGGAAATCGATGCTCGCATGAGATGATGGCAGTGGGCAGAGCAGTAGTGAGATTTTGTATACTTGATTTGCTGTTTGCCACGTGGGCGATTTGCATAAACAGGCGCAAATTGAAGATATTACATAATAACCTGTGAGTTTTTGGGAATATCAATATGAATAAAGTTAAGTATTTATTAAGCATTTCAGCTTTAATAAAAACAAATACGGAAAAACAAAAAATCGAATTTCGCGGCTTTGTATAGTTCGAACGATCTCTCGTCATCGCAAGCAATCATTTTGATTTGGCGTTGGTACCAACCGGCATCTTTGCATGACGGTGGCGGACTCTTATTGCTTAGTAGTACTTCCAGCTGGAAGTTTTTCAGCGCAGCTTGCACTCATTTCCACTCAGCTGTGAGGATTCTCGGTCTCCCTCATCCAGCACACCAATTGCAATTCGTCACGCCTTTTGTCTTAGCCTCTTAAGCAGACCCTTGCAGCTTGGCGGCTCAAGCTTACAGTTTGGTAAAATTGCTTTCGCATAATCAATGAATTCTTGGAGCTCCTTCGTAAGCTCTTCATTGGTTGGCGATTGCAGATGTACCTTACGCAGCAGATAAGCAGCATGTCGCTTCTGCTCATACCTTGCCTTTTTTGGATTTTTGATTTTAAAAGATAGACCATTTCCTGGCAATGCACTGCTATCAACGATACTTTTGGCCTCTCCATCCCTTCACTGCTTAGCAGCCATGCTTTGGCTATCGAATTTGATTCCGGCTGCAGCTAGTGTTGTTGCCTCCGCGAACTAGGCTTAGCATCGGCTCCCTTGCTAGTGCCAGCACCCTTGCATCTGGACCAAGCTCCCGCTACGCAAGTAACGCTATATTAACGGGTGATTTTTTAAGAGCTTGATAACTTTTTTAAAAAAAAAAACGCATAAAATTTGCAAAATCTCATCGGTTCTTTATTTGAAACGTTAGATTGGTTCATGACATTTACTTTTTGAAGATAATTTCATTTAAATGTTGACCGCGGCTGCGTCTTAGGTGGTCCATTCGGAAAGTCCAATTTTGGGCAACTTTTTCGAGCATTTCGGCCGGAATAGCCCGAATTTCTTCGGAAATGTTGTCTTCCAAAGCTGGAATAGTTGCTGGCTTATTTCTGTAGACTTTAGACTTGACGTAGCCCCACAAAAAATAGTCTAAAGGCGTTAAATCGCATGATCTTGGTGGCCAACTTACGGGTCCATTTCTTGAGATGAATTGTTGTCCGAAGTTTTCCCTCAAAATGGCCATAGAATCGCGAGCTGTGTGGCATGTAGCGGCATCTTGTTGAAACCACATGTCAACCAAGTTCAGTTCTTCCATTTTTGGCAACAAAAAGTTTGTTAGCATCGAACGATAGCGATCGCCATTCACCGTAACGTTGCGTCCAACAGCATCTTTGAAAAAATACGGTCCAATGATTCCACCAGCGTACAAACCACACCAAACAGTGCATTTTTCGGGATGCATGGGCAGTTCTTGAACGGCTTCTGGTTGCTCTTCACCCCAAATGCGGCAATTTTGCTTATTTACGTAGCCATTCAACCAGAAATGAGCCTCATCGCTCATCGGACACGGACGCGAAACACATTTCGAACCGAACACTGATTTTGGTAATAAAATTCAATGATTTGCAAGCGTTGCTCGTTAGTAAGTCTATTCATGATGAAATGTCAAAGCATACTGAGCATCTTTCTCTTTGACACCATGTCTGACATCCCACGTGATCTGTCAAATACTACTGCATGAAAATCCTAACCTCAAAAAAATCACCCGTTATTAAGGGAATTAGAATCTATAAAGAATCCTCAGCCAGATTGATGCTCGGCACGGACCGCGTGTCACCTTGATCCAACCCTTTCAGCACCCGCAATCATAGCAAATCTTCCTTGAATTCTGAGCTAACGGGAAGCTACGAACACTTAGATGTAGAGTCAGACCCTAGTTATATACCTTCCAATTTCAGCAGGTGCGAACTATTAATAGGCCATATCTACCTTCGTCGAGGTGTTTCGATATATATTACTAATCGGCGCCCTCGTGTTAGATTCAGCAAGGAGTTTTTGCCTACCCAGCAACAATTTTGTCTCGACCTCTTTTCATACTGTCTGAAACCAAATTTTCATATTATATATGGGAACAGTTAATTAGTTAAGACCTTGTCTGGCCAAACTGATGTTACAGGGTCGGTACCAAACCATAGAAAAAAGTATGAAAAGGATTAATCTACTAATCGCGTATTAAGAATTGATGAAACCACTTCGAAATACCGACCACTTGGCACCCAAGAAAATTCTATAACTTCTTAGCACTCTTTATATTAGAAATTTCTGCAGTGTTTTAGTAGTCACATCCGGTCTTCGACGATATGAATTTCTGTCAATACCATTTCCAACTTATAATTCGCATTTGCAAGTTATACTTTCAACTACTTGTTTTCTGTATAAATTTCCGAAATGGAAAATGCGTCGCAGCATGTTGACAGCTCGCAAATATAGTTATCACAACTAATGCAATATCTTTCACTACATGAGCGTGTTTGTACTTTGATGCGACGATAAGTATGGCAGCGAAGTAAGCATGACACCTAAAAATAGACGACACAGGTGAAAAGTCAATTCAACAACAAAATAAAACACTTGTCCCATGTGTCGCAGGGATATGAATATGAAAACATAGTATATGCCATTACGAGTTGGCAAGTGTGTGGTAGTTGATTTCTTCAGAAATACTCCATGCTCGTACATAGTACACTTCATATCATTTGCAGTACTCTCTAGTATAATGTCTTAGGTTAGGTTGAGCATTATGGCTAGTCCTATACTGCTAGTCTCCTGAAATATTCTTCCAAATTTTTGTAAAATCGAGCATAGAAATTCTTTTTATGGAACTATTATTAAAATCTGAACCCGTACCAACAGGATTACAATGGATGACTTTTGTCAAATGTTTGCCTTTATGCTCCGAATAGCCCATGTCCAGCACATAATGAAGAAAAGAAAGTACCTATAGCTGAGAGTGTCCGCGAGGACCGTGGCGAGTCGATTCGACGCCGTTCGCAGCAACTAGACTGACTGACGTATGGAAGGACTTGGAGCATTTTACGTCAAGAACTTAAATTGAAAATGTACGAAATACAGCTTGTGCAAGAGCTGAAGTCGCTCGATCTTCCCAAGCACCATAGTTTCATTCTATGGGCTCTTGAAAAGTTTCCAGCAAATCCGTCGTCAATGAGTATATAAACAAGCAAAATTGTCGCATTTGGAACGAAGAACCACCTAAAGAGCTCAAGAGCTTCAGAAAAAAAAAACAATGGTTTGGTGTAATTAGTAGGCCAGTTTAATCATCGGTCCATATTTCCTCAAAGTTGATGCCGGTGGGAACGTAACTGGCGACCGACTATTTGATGTCTAAAAATTGAAGCTCGTGATCTCGGTGACATTTGGTTTCAAAAAGACGGCGCCACTTCCCACCTATCACATCAATGAATGGATTTATTGAGGGAAGACTTCGGTAAGCAGATCACATTTTGGACCGATCGACTGACCACCAAGATCGCTTGATATCACATCGTTAGACTTTTTCCTGTGAGGTTATGTAAAATCTAAAGTCTTTGCGAGCAATACCGCTTCAATTCAGGCCTTGGACCAAAACATCGCGCCTGTCATTCGCCAGTTACTCAACTGACTATTTACAGGGAATTCGTTAATGCCTGCCCATTCAATCCTCACTTTGGAAAACCTTTCTTCTCTCTTACTGGGAAATGCATTGAATATGGAAAAACTTGGCATTGGAAAGGCTGTCAATGCTACCTTTATGCCAATAACAGACAACAACAAGTAGAAACAGAGAATGTACAGATACAGATAAGAAATGAAAATACAATAAATAATAGCTGTAAACACCAAAAGTAGAACAGTGTCATAAATAATATTCTACAACGTAATATTGAATGCGAGAGTGTGCGGCAGCAAAAAATATTGTGTGTGTTAGAAAAAACAAAGGCAAGTGAGAACTACGCATAATATACCTATACACATACGCACATATGTATGTATATTATTGCGGCATTACGGGCAGGTGCTAATATGAATGACAAGGATATTTTCGCATTTTTTATTGTCATTTTTGCAAGCTCACTTGACGTGTGTCGCCGTTACAAATCAACTAAATACTGTATAGTAAATGCTTATGTTAGTGAAACTGTGAGTGCTTATAAGTTAAGCTTAAAGGTCGAACCACATGGACATCTCAGAACCCCGGTCCATTATGATACAGACTCTATTTGACACTAATTGACGAAACGCTTTGTGATCGCCACAAATTTGTCGAAGCAAATGATATCAATTCCGACTATTTCGCCAGTCTCGCCGAAGTTATGATTGACTACACGTTTCAAACTTAAACTTGCGAAAACTGAACAATGGATGTATGAATGTGTTCGCCTCACTTGTCTGCCTACAACTTTAACAATTAATTAAACGCTACAGTGAACTGTTAGCCTAAAACTATGCTTGAGGGAGAGCTGCTACAGAATATTCCCCTCAAAGTTTGAATCTATACTTAAAAATGTTATATTAATCCTAACCTTTTCTCTCTAAGAAGCTGCTCATTTATCGGAACCGCCGATAACGGACCAATAAGCATGTCATACAATGTCATGTATACATACAAGAGTGACCAGCGCTTAAGTGACTCTCTCCTTGATGTGATGTGATTTAAAAATCATGAGGTAACCTGACGGGAAACTGGCTGTCAGTTGGCTCTATATAAGTAAAGCCGGTACCGTGCCTGACCAGTACTTAGGCCAATTCCCACGACTGCCGGTTCTACGTACCGGAATTGACTCGACCAAGGGCAGTCCTTTCGGAGATCTAAAAAAAAAAAACAAAACACAAAAAAAAAAAAAAAAAACCAGTACTTAGGCAACTCTCGCTCATAAGGTGACTTCAGGGGAAGTTGTTTATCAGCTGGATCTATATACATAAGTAAAGCAGGCATTGATGCAGATCCTCGATGTGTTTTGATGTGGAATCGATGCGACATTTGATATGTTTTAAAAATCATGAGGTGACTTCAGGGAAAACTGCCTGCTAACTGGTTCCATAAAAGTAAAGCAGGCTCCATTCATAGCCAGTGCTTAGGTGACTCTTACGTCTCGTTGTGATGTAACTTGATGTAATCAAATAAAAAGAATTTCTCATAAACTTTACTGACTTGGTAAAATGAAAACAAAGATTGTGGACTTGGATAAATAATGGGTTGTCAAAAAAGTCTTGCGGTATTTTTATAGAATGAATTCGCGCGGCACCCATACATCGAGCTTTTTAGTGACTCCAAGCTTCTTCAAATGGTTTATAACGGTTTGCTGACTACTATGCCGGTCTTTTTCGACCAATTCAGCGATTTTATCGCAATTTTCGACGACAGGCCTTCCGGAGCATGGCGCATCTTCGACCACCTATACACCAGAACGAAAACGTTGAAACCGTCGTTGTGTGGTGGAAATGGAAACTGTATCGGGTCCATAAACTGCAAAAATTTTATTGGCGGCTTGAAATGCATTTATCGTAGTAGTACTGTAAAATATGCCGTATTTTCTCTTTATTTTTCTCCATGCGACGCTATAACTCATGAACGACTTAAAAGAAACTTTAAAGAAAAGAAATGAGCTTTCCAAAAAGGTATGACATGACCCTATGCGACGAATAAAACTAGAACTACGCGCTTTCAGCGCCAACTAGCGAAAATACCGCAAGAATTTTTTGACAACCTAATATAAACAAAGGTTGTGGAATTCGCTAAATGTTAACGCAAGGGTCATAGACACCATGAAATGTAAACAAACGGGTCAGTGACCTCAAATGTAAACAAGGGTTGTTGACTTGGCTATATGTAAACAAAAGGTTGTGGTATGGGTTCCAAGGTAAGCACTGTCGAATGTTCATGCAATATTATTTGTATACTGGCACCACAGTTTTCTTAATCTTACGATATATCACATCATAGTTAGTACACAACAGCTTTAGTTTCCTGAAAAACAACTGATTTTGGACGACCTTCACGAATCAATCCGCCTTGGAGTCATCTACGACCGCGACTGATTAAATATATCATCCATAAACAGTGTTACTTAATGGAACTTCGTCGCCAAAAATTGAGTTAAGGGATCAGTAGGGTAAACTGAGCTGTTTGACATTTTTTTTTAATTGAAATTTTAATTCTACAATAGAACTTTTTTTCAAATATCATGAGGTATATCGTGGAATGTATAAACACATTTTTTGGAAATTTTTTGATGACATCTGTCGGTTAAATGGCTGGGTGAATGAAATGCGTTTTTTCACTGGCAGACACGATTTCTTATGATTGGATCATCTGAAACACAAAAATGATTATCGTCCCTACTAGAATCATAAAAAATTGTTGATAAATAAAAAAGTAATTAAGGTTTTTTTTTAATTTTTCGCCATTTTTTACATAAATTTTGTTACAACATTGTCAATAAATTATAAAAAATATAGGGACGATAGCCAGGCATTTCGTGAACATTTCAAAAAAAAATTAAGCAAATCGGTTGAGTAGTTCGACCGAAATCACGTCCGCCAGTTTAAAAAAGTGTCTTTTTGAGAAAAACGCCGTTAAGGTTTGAAGTGTGCACTCCGAGCGCTCCGAACATCGAGCGGTATTATTATTTTCGGGTCTTTTTCGAAACCTTCCAATGGTAAAGGGAGTTGCTGAGCTAAACCACGTCGAAAGTTATATTAGGGCGAGAAATTTAATTTTTCTTTTTGCCTGAGATGAACATTTTAAGTTACTATAAACCGCACCAATAGCGCTCGTATGTTAAAAAGTTCTGAATATGTACAATATCGAAAATCCCAAATCCTGAAGTAAAAAAGGCAACCTAGTTACACGATGTCCATATACCATACGGCCAATATCTGCGGCATCAGCAATTCCTTTTGCGCCTTTAAGTATATATTTATTGACTGTTTACCTTTTTCAATTGAAAAGTGTACTAAAATTGGTCCTTGCGGGCCATTACAACTATGCCTGCGGTTTCTTTTCGAATGATTTATTGCTTTGACATTTGGGTAATACTTTAATATTTATGACCAGAACGATTGCGGGGAAACTCGTGGCAATGGTGTGAAATTTTAGGTTGCTAAAAGTTATGATTTTTGCTTATGTAAGGTAAATAAAGTTCACTGAATGTGTAGGCCTGTCACTCTTTCGGTTGTGGGTTCAAATCACAGACAAGGGAAACCTTAAAAACATAACATATTTTATCACAAAGTCGAATGTTTTCTAGGCAACATCTTCTTTACTGGCGTAGACACCGCTTACGCGATTATAGCCGAGTCAACAACAGCGCGCCAATCGTTTCTTCCATCCAACATCTAGCGTATTGCGTATTATGCGTAGTTATGTGTTTGGCATGAAGCATTAGAGAGGGGCAACAGTCGTTTTAAAAATTGTTTAAAATTGGGCGTGGACTCGCCCTCCAATCTAATGATCATTACTCTCAACGCTGGAGTGTTTTCATCCATTCGATTGGCAAATGACCATACATCTTCCGCTGAAACTTTCTCTATAAAAGTCCTAACGCCAACTCATCGGATGCTGTAATCGTCCATGTCTCTGTACCATATAGCACGACATCGATGTTGAATGACTTATAGAATTTAGTCTTTGTTCGTCGAGTGAGGACTTTATTTCTCAATTGCCTACTCAGTCCGCAGTAGCCTCTGTTGGCAAGAACTATTATGCGTTGAATTACAAGGCTGACTTTGCTGTTGGTGTTATTGCTGGTTACTAGATAGACGAAATTGTCTATATCTTCGAAGTTATGACCATCAAAAATGACGTGGAAGCCAGTCGAAAGTGCGTCGACTGTTTGTTTGATGACAGAAGAAATTTTGCCTTGCCCACGCTTACTTCCAGACCCATTTCTTTTGGCTTCTTTTCCAGCCTAGGGGATGCAGACTAACGAGGCGGTTGTTAAAGCCATTGACGTCGATATCATCGGTATACGCAAGTAGTTGTAAAATTATCAAAACCGAAATATACATACATAAGTATCTGCCCATGGCTGAGCTTTTACTGAAAATATCGGTCAATGTATGAGATACATATATTAATGAAATTCGAATGTGAAGCTACCGTAGGCGATCTAATAGAGCTGTGGCAAGAAAAAATGACATATCTTCAATCAGCTGTTTTTATATCTCCAACGGCAGTCAGAACAGTCTAGATTTTATTTACTGTTTCAAATTCATGGAAAAGTTAATTATTATTTCGTATCTTCATATAGTTTGTGCTCATTATACTGAATTTATTAAAAAATATATATACATAGGATTTTTAATAAACTTATAGAAGTCAAAAAAATTATTTGTAAATGTGGCAACAGTGTGTTCAAAATTAATATTAAAGCCTCGCAACATATTACACAGAAAGAATAAAAGTATTTTCTTCTAACGACCAGACCTCCATATGCGAAGAAAACTGTCAACATAGCATTGATTTTTGACCCGCTTTGACGTGTGGCTCCAGCTCCTTTACCATGATGGCCAATTTGTTGTCTGTTTACGGGTCGTAAGGATATATCCAAGACTCATCGCCAATAATAGTGTTTCATGGCATCCTGGTAGACGGAAAGCATTGTTTCACAGGCGTTAGCAACGCTATTTTTCGAAAAACTTTATTGATTTTGGAACCAATCATGCTTTAAATTTTCTTAAGCCCAAATGACTTTCAAAATGACTTTCACTGATTTTTCCAATATTCCAACAATACCAGTAAGCTTCCTTGAGTGTTAATAATCGACTTTCAAGCACCAATTCCTTTACTGTATTGACGTGTTGATCATCAGTTGATGTTGATGGTCGTCCTGGAGGTGGTACGTCATCAACGCGTTCTCGACCGTCTTTGAATGATTTATCAACATTCTGAACGTTTCCGCACTACAAATTTGATTCCACACACAAAATTTAATGGAACTTTCCTGTTGTATAGCCCTACGTCATCTCAACAGACCAACTCGTTTGACCTTTCTGCGTAATCACTGCAACTGCATTCACCTCAACAGCAACAAAGGATTTCTTGATGACTTTTGGTTAATAAAAGCGACATTTCCTCTCCTTTGAGATTAGATGGAATTTCGTCTTGACTTGCTATTTCAATGCAAACGTATTCCAACTGTGAAAATAAATGTGCAGGCGAACTGAATAAATGCATTTCATTTCACAACAAATACAAATAATTCCCGTCGTCTGTCGTTGACAAATCGGTATGCTTGTGTGTGGGAGTGGAACGCAGGTGTGGGCTGAGAGCAGAAAGCACAGGAATCCACGATTGGATGCTGAAACCTAATTTCTATGCTTCAAATAGCAAACTACATTAAGTAAATAAATTGGTGAAGTTATTTTGTATTCGAAGAAGTGCAACAGAAATATTGTTATATAAACAAACAAAAAAAATTAAAAAAATATTTATGGAACGGGTAATAAGTACAGTAAGTATGAAATGTACGGAGAAAATGTGTGACAAGAATATAAAAAAAGCCTTCCCTTACAAGATCAAATTGACGTTAGAGCTGAAGCCGCTTGATCACCGGATTTTTATCGAAAAATCATCTTTCATCGTCAATAGACATACTATGGGTTATTGGTCAGACAGCAATCCACACACACTCCATGAGTCAACATTGCATTCCGAAAAAATTACGGTTTGGTGCGGTTTATGCGTCCGCGGCGTCATTGGGCCGTACTTCTTTCGTGATAATGAAGACCGACACGTTACTGACAATGGGAATCGCTACCGCTCATTGATAACCGAATATTTTATCCATAATAGAGAAGAATAGGCCAATGGTTCTGTATTTGACAGTTCCAACGGCGAAGTCTACATATTCACCCACAGATCAAAGACTATTTTCTAAAGCAGTGTTACAATTTCAAAAGAAATTTTTTAGATCCAACTACTATAGCATATAGCTGCCACACAAACTGACCGATCAATATTAAGGGGGTATTCTAGTCTAGAAATTAAAAAAAATCGAAATTTTTTTTTTATATTTTCAAATTTTAACTATTCAAGAATATGTGTTCCAGAGGATTTTTCAAAATTCAAATTATTTTCGGAGATATAGGCATTTCTCTGATCCGGCATCCAAACTGGTTCGGCCGGAAGCGAAACTTTAAACGCATTTTTCTCAAAACCGACTTTTTCGGAACGATGCCCACGATTTCTCAGGTTCTTCTGGACCGATTTACTTGACATTTTTACAGTGTCTTCTTTATAGGCTTATCTATGGTTGCAACTAGCCCCATCCCAAAATTTTTATTCTTATTATTTTTAAAAAATTCGAAATAGTCAGAAAAAGTGTTCAAAAAAATTTTTTTTTAGGCAGTCGTCATTTTGTGAAAAAAAATGTTTCCCATTTTTCCGTAGTTCCGACCATTGCGACATTATTCTAGATTAATAATCTTTTTTTTGATTTCAGACGAGGGTTAAAATCATGGGCATGGTCACGTGGAAATTTTTAGAGACCCCCCACTTCGTCAGCTCATAATTTTTGAAATTTCTTACTTTTTTCAGTTTTTAATTTTTTTCTGCACTCTTCAAATGTTAATAAATAACTAATAAAAAAATGGATGGTAAAAATATTAATTGTCTTTTTTTACGACACTTTAAAAATTACCTGAAATTTATGCTTCTAGACTAGAATACCCCCTTAAGTTTTACATGGAATATTTTGGATCTGTTTACCTTATATCATCTCAAGGGCAAGATAACATCTATATCTACTAATTCCGAACATCCGCTAACCTAACTTCCTTAGTATACAAGTTATTAAACAAAAATGAGATTTGATAAATTTAAATCTAGTTGACGTCAGAACTCAAAGGAAACGGATGTGCACACATACATAGATATATTTTCAACTCAAGCATGTCGGCAAACCAAGAACGAACGGTGTTTACAAGTGGTCACAGGAAACGCACACACCCACCTACACACCTACGCACGCCACAGCGAAATCGCACAGACGGATGCGTGTGTTGGCAGGTAATAATGTAAACCAACTTAAAATAATAAACCTTTAAATAAAATAAAAAAATACTAAAACAAAAAAGGAATTGTCATATGAAAATAAAAGCTTCACTGCACAGTTAAGCGCCGCTTCCTTTTCATTTGCCTTTGAGGTCAAGTGTCGGCAGAAAGCACAATGCCATAGAAATCAGTAGCTGCCCATAGAACAATATGAATGTACTTTAGACAAACAAACAAAACTAATCAAATATTTCGCTCTGAGCACTTCAAGCGCCAAACGAGATAAAAAGTTGACGAAGCAAGCAGCAGGGGAGGGCACAGTAAGAATTTTTAAGTGACTTGCTAAATAGCATGAGTTTGCTGAATGGAGCACATGAAAGTCAAGCTTTGGACAGCCGGTTTGTTTAAGAGATAACTCGTAGGGACACAAGCAATGCAAATATAACAACAAAATACTTTAATATAATTTCCTTTAATATTCCGTATTTAGTTGTTGTTTTTTGTTTTTTTTGTATCATTGTTCTTCCTGTGATGCAAAACAGTCACAGTCAAATGTCACAGTGCCCACTCAAGATGTTAATGGAGATAAGTTACGCTGCTGCATTTGTGCTGCTTTTGATCTCGGTCATTTAATGAAAACTGCTCGAATGTTGCTTATGTCCAGTAGCGCTCAAGGTCAAGCCACAAATGTAAAGTGACTGACAGCACAAGTGGCAGTCAAACCAAAATTAAAACACGAGCAAGTAAGGAAGCGCCAAGTTTCAATGTGACCGAACATTTCACACTCATGCAATTTGGAAGGATCAAATATAATATATTCAGGTAAAAACAGCGGATCAAAACATCTCCAACCTTGAGTTCAGAGTTCTTATCAATTTTCTTTTGTGAGGTATATTTTGACCGGATTTTATCCAGGGTCAAGCCAGAAATATGGTAGAGGCTATCGAAACTTCTTCATAAACCTCTCCGATTGACCAATACATAAGGTATAAAGTAAACCGAATGTTTGAAAATCCATATACCGGATTTTCGAATGGGAATGATATGATGAAGCACTTGACAAGCTGGCTGACTGGCGTAGCGTTTGAAAATTCTATGAAAAGATGCGGTGACTCACAGAAGGTTTCAAGACCGGAGCATAGTCTCGTGGAACCCTTAAAGGCGTTCTAAGGACTGATGCCTAGAGCATACTGAAATTATGGAGGGATAAGCGTGAAGCCTGCTGAATGGCAGCGAAAGCTTGTCACAAGGAGATGGTGAAACCGATTCCCCAATCGATGACGATGGAGCAGACATTCCATTGCCTTACCATTAAGAAGTGTGAATAGGAATTACCATCTGAAGAATAACAAAGCGACGGGGCTGATTTAACGACGCCGAGCTATTCAAATACGGCGGAGAAGAATTGATTAAAAGCATGCCTCAACTTCTTTGTAGAATTAGGTCGGACGAAAACATATCTGACTAGAATTTAAGTGTGCTCTGCCCAATCCACAAAGAGGTAGATCCCACAATCTGCACCAACTAACGTGAAATAAGCCTACTCCACAGCCCATATGGGGTTGAACAACTGACCAGATATTCGCCATGTGCCAAATATCTAGGACAAAGAAGCGAAGCAAATGCGCCTGGTAGTGAATTGGGACAAGACGAAATAGCTCCTATCTCAAACAAACAATCGTCGCGCTTCCGAATTAGATCCGACGTAACTGTTGACAGTCTTACCTTTGAAGTCGTAGATAATTTTGTCTATCTTAAAACCAGTATTGACACCGACAACAACGTCCGCCTCAAAGTCCAACCCAGAATAATTATAGCAAACAAGTGTTACTTCGAACTGAGTAGGGAATCGAGGAGTAAAGTGCTCTCTCGACGAACAAAGACCAAATTCTACAAATCACTCTTCATCCCGTCCGGCTGTACGGTGTAAAGACATGGATGATGAATGACAACATCTGATGGATTAGTTTTCAAGAGAAAGGTTCTGCGGATGATTTATGGTACTTCGCGAATTGGCAACGGCGATTACTGTAGCCTTTGGAACGGGGAGCTGAACAAGATATACGACGTCATTGACATAGTTCAGTGACATAAGACAAAACGGATACGCTGACTAGATCAAGTCGTTCGAATGGATGAAAGCACAGCAGCTCTGAGGGTACTCGACGCATTACCGGAAAAAGCAAGAAGAGAGGAAGACCAAAAGATCAGATGAAGAAAAGGACCTGGTTACGCTTAGTATCTCCAATTGCCACCAAAAAGCGACGAGGAAGAACGATTGATGTGCTGTTGTAAACTCGGCTATAACCGCTCGAGGACCTACGAGTATTTGCAAGTATTTTTATCAAGTTAACTCATTTATCCGCCATAAAGTCCACTAAAATAGCGAATATCAGTACACTACACATTTAGAAAACCTATATGGGATTTGGGATAATTCACTTACTTTAGCCAAGTTATCTTATATATTGTCCGATATATACGGTATGAAATTATCCGATAGTTCTAAAGGCAGTAAATAAGATATACCCGTAAAGGAGTTGAAGGAAATACTGAACCGAAAGATAAAAAAAAAACGCTTCCTGTTGCGTTTAGTTGACATAGCTTTGGTGGGTTTGACAAACAAAATCATTATTCTTTCGGTGCGACATGCTGCGTGAGTATCAAAATAAAAATAAATAAAATTCTGCATTCACCACAAACCCCGGAGCTCGTCCAGAAGGTTTGCTCACACGTGCGCGCTGTTAATATCACATCATATGCATTCGGTATTGTGCATTTTAAGTTTGTGGTTATCTTGATTTTTATTTACAAATGCATTTAATATTTATTATCACAAAAGGTAAGGCAATTATTTGAAATTCTCATGCAGAATAAGTCTTTTTTTGCGAAAACCAACAAATAGGCTAGTACTCTTTAGCTTACTAAAAAAATAATTAGCTACAAATAAGAGGTAGGAATATTCAATCCATATAAAAAACGCTCCACATAAAATGTTCAAAACAGCATCGAATGAGATGACGACTTTACAATTGCAAACACCTTGAAGTCTGGTCCCTTAATTGGGAAGGTGCCGCTGCCCAGCTGGTTGATGCCCTCATAAGAGTAAAGGCTAACCTCATTCCCGTCCTAGAAGTGGGTTGGACGAGGCAAGGACTGAGATTCGGTGTGGGATTCGTGGTGGAAGAGAAATTGTACGTCTGATCACAATCCAAATCAAAGTTAAGTTCTTGAATGCTGATCTTTCGCCCACGCGCCGACGGAAGTGGAGAACGATGTGACCAAAGATGTCTTTTATGAGCGTTTGGAGCGGACCTATGCTCCAATACGATCGTGCTTAGTGACCTGGCTTAGCGCAGGGTGGACAAAGAAGGTATCATTGGCACAACGGCCGGTCGGTTAAGCCTCCATTGTGAAACATCTTCAAATAGGTTAAAGCTGATACGACGTCACAACAGGCAGCCGACCGATTTTCTACTCGACATACACTCCTGCTCCCTGAAAGCACTTATCAGCGACTCGGTATAAGGGAACTGTGAGACGGCATTTCAAGTTCCTTATGTACGCCTGCAAAAGAAACCATTGTTTTTCGGAAAAGACAAAAGGACAGCTGATACGATGAGGAATGCTGTGTCGCTGCGGCGAGACAACAAGCTATCTTTCTCGCAACGATATAATCGACCAAAACACGTGCAAGATGGCAAAGATACCGAGAGCTGAAGAGAGACCCTGAAACATGTGAGTACGAAGAGCCTGACAAGCTGGGCGACAGGGGTAATGTTCGAAAATTCTACAAAAAAAATCCGGCGACTAACGGAAGATTTCAAGACCGGAGCATACTCTTGTAGAACCCGCAGACGTGATCTAGTTGCTGATGTCCACAAGATATTGAAGTTATGTAGGGAACACTTCTCCTGCCTGCTGAAAGGGAGCGAAATCATTACACCAGTAGGTGGTATGGCCATTTCCCTAATCAACGACGAGGGATCAGACGTTCCATTGCCCGAACATGAAGAAGTCTCAACAGCCATTACCGTCTGAAAAACAACAAAGCGGTGGGGTCGATGGATTACCGGCCGATCTATTCAAACATCTCTTTGTTTGGAATTAAAGTTTACTCAGCCCAATTCAGAAGAAGAGAGACTCCACAATCTGCTTCAACTACCGAGGGATAAGCCTCCTCAACATCGCATATAAGGTTCTATCGAGCATACCAAGCTTGAAGAGAGCAAAAGAATTTAGCTTCTTATTAAACAAAAATTGGTTTATCATTCGTTCTCACTCTACCCGCTGAAAAGCGCAAAAAAAGAGAAATTTCAAATCAATCAACAATTACAATTGCAACACTGCACTAATTGTCGAGCTGTACAGCCATTTCTAAGAATTTCACATATTTTCTTTCCGTCACTTTTTCGAAAAAGCGCCACTTTGCTGCTGCAGTTTATTTAATTAAAATGGATATCTAATCCACCGGCTGATTCGTGACCACTGCTGCCCGGGTTAAATGGCGATGGTTCGCATGTCAGCCAGTTTAAGTTGCAACATGTGTCAGGTGACAACGTCAAGTTCTGTTACTCATCTTCCAATTGCGCTGCATTATTTTTTTATTATTTTTTGTGTTATTCTTTCGATTAGCCCCCGCAACACACGTGCATAGCACCTCACAAGTCCAACAAGTCGTCAATGTTGCGCTTTGCGTGTTATTCCCAGCTCGTGTCGCCTTAATAGCCCAGCTCCGCTGGCAGTTGGTTGAGTCTCTTTTGCTCGTCCATCTTTTTTTTTTCGCTTGTGGATTGCGTTTGGTCGCTTAGCGTGGGTGGACTTAAACACGGCAATAAGTTGGACCATTAAATAAAGTGCAAAGACGCCAATTAAAGTGGATGAAACAGTTAGTGGTTGATGAAATTCCATGGAAGAAAAACTCATTTCTCTAACTGTGTGTGGGTGGCGTACAGGAGCATTAATTAAATAACTGTTTTATGTACAGAAAACTTTTCGATAGCGATACACGAATGGTCTGCGAAGAATAAATATTACCTTTCTTGATATACTTACTTTATGTTTCGATTTTTAAAGGTAATTTTAATTTAGTAAAGTCTTCAAAACTGTTAAATTCGTATATCAAATTCAACGCTGCATTTGTCAACTAATACTCATTTCAAAGCGGGGCCTAGTATCTGTGCATAGACTAAATACAAAATATAGGGACTATGACTTGAATTTACTTATTTTCATTGTTAGTTTCCGAGGCCTTCCGGTTAAGACATTTTAAATGGGAATCGGTTGATAATTGACGGAATCCTAAAGACTAAATAAGCCGAATCCAAACGATTATTAGGCAGGTAAATATTACTTGCTCAAAAGTAGTCACAATTAAATTTCATTTCTGCCATACCTACGCAAGTATTCTTGGGCTTGACCGGGATTTTTACCAAAGGCTGACTGAATCGAGCAAAGTAATCATATTTTCTTAGTAATCGCATGTTCAACCTGGCCTATTAGCCTCTTCTCGTTTTTGTTTATGACGCTGGAGAGGCTTATGGACCTGCACAGCAGAAGCAGATGTCGAGAAACGTGCTATTGGGGGGGAAGGGGGTCTCAGCATTTCCACAGCAAAGACAGGTCGGTAGGCACGTCCTTGTGTCATGCCTGGAGAGAGCCCTCATGCATAATGAATATGCGGTGGGAACACTTTTCGATGTTGACTAAGCACTCAAAAATGTGCGGCCGGAAGCGGCCATTAGTGCTCTGAATAGAAGTTGAAACGAACCTCAAGCATCTCATATACATATTCTCTTCTTTGCGACAGAGCTGTCGTGTCGGAGTGGGACTGTGCGCCTGTACTACCAAAGGTCAATAGAGCCAGCCCTCAAGCTAGAGTTCTGAATCTAAGTGTTAAATAAACTATTGGAAAAACTCGAGGGGCGAGGCTGGCGGATGATAGCCTATACAGATCATTTTAATCTTATGGTAGAATGAAAATTCTTGGATACCCTTTACGAGTTAAGGCGAGAGTCAATGTAGCAGCTAGCTGAGCGGAAAGAAGCGACTTAGCCGTAAATCTAAATAAAACTAAACTCATTTTATTTACCAGGAGGAATAAAATTCCAGATGCACCCTTTACTCCATTGAGAGGCTCTCGCCCATCTCCCTCTAGAAAATATGAAGTACTTAGGCTCATCCTTGATAGAGGAGAGGGTGAAGAAGACATTGCTTACCTTATAATCTTGTAAAGGAGCTATCTCACAAAATTTTGTGCTTTGGCTGAAACTGTAGTTCAGTCAATAGTGTTCTATGATGATTTGTCTGGTGGAGGGCGCTCAATAAAAGCATAAAAGCACACTCCCTAAGCAGCTAAAATGTTTTCAACCAATAGTTCTCATTGGCATCAGTGCAACACTACGTACAACATCAACGATGGCACTTAATGCCATTCCACATATGGCACCATGATGGACATAGTCGGCGAATCCATTGCTACAAAGATTGCCATCAGACTCCGAGAAATTTGACACATTAAGCATTCAAAAGAGGAATTATTTCTCTAACTTCGTCTACATCTTTGATTACTAGGACCACTGCCACGCGGAACTAGTGCAGTCGTCGAAAATTGTAAAGTCGCTAAGCACCCATACCCAAATTCCACCAGGATGTGAACGTGCAGTGGTTCCCCTGTCTTCGTGCACTCGGGCACTGGATCGCGTTAAGCTCGGCAAAGAGGGTGCTCAGCAAGCATTGCCATACTTTTCATGAATCCTCCTCAATAAAGTTTTGAGAGGCTCTAGACATTTAATCGATATTCGACGATATTTTTAACCATACCCAGGAGTTATGGTCATCAAAATGGACAAGCGTCTCTAGCTCGCAGGCTATTAACCTAACCTTTTAATTGGAGAATGGGGGTTTCGCATAGAACAATTTTCAACTACTGACTTGAACATGAATAGAAAACCGTAAACAGTAGTATTGCTCATCATTTAAGTGCTTGTGCTTCGGATTAAAGTAAGAGCAAAAGGTTAAACCAAAGAATTTTCAGGTCTTGCGGTATTTTTCAATCAACAATTTATCATCACAAAGAGGGAGAGAAGGAAAGCTCTAACGGCTATTGAGAGCAATGAAATAGTGAACGAGAGATTGCCAAGAATGATGTGCGTTTTGGGAAACCCATGTATTGTCTATACGACGATCTCGACAGAAGCATGATAAAGAAAAATAAAACCCAATGGAAAGAGCTAACTGAGTACAAAACTGCAATAGTCGTGTGCAATACGGTAGATCTGAAGTACAAAAATTACTGTTAGCACTCGATAGAACTGTCTGGTAACGACACACGCCTACAGGATGGCGCTAATGGAACGAGAAGACTGCAGGAAATGTTTAAAATAAGGCAACAGCTAGGCAAGAGCACGCTGTAAGCATCTGGGATCTCCACGGTATGATACACTGGAGGAGGTATGGAAAGTAAGGCTGCAGAGTCTGTTAAAATTTTCATCAAAAGCAGACGTCCTAAACGGTTAAGTAGTCTTGGACTCAGCAACTGAGCTCCATCTGGTAACGCAAAGGACCAAACTGGTATACGAGTGGCTTTTTAGCCTACCAAATTAACCTACGCCAATTAAGAAGAAGAAGAACCTAACCTAACCCAGTAGCGCCATTATATCCCTGTATATTGACAGCATATAACCGCAATCGAAATATCGCCTACTTATCATACAAAGCAATTTCGAATTTAAGTCAACAAATCATGTACCTTTACATTTTATACATTTTCCAAGAATGGTTATGTAATTATGCGAACTATCCATAGATAACACACCGTCAATTCTTAGAAAACCTCTTTGACACAACCTTACTTTGCTTACTTGTTATTTTTTCCTTTTTTATTAATTCAAGGATATGTACATATTTATGTTCCTACATAAATATACCCGGCAGCATGTTTTTAACTTTTCGCTACTCTAACCACTGCCATCTTTTCGTTTGTTCGCCTCCGACTTCGCCGCTATCTGTGAGAGCTTATGTAAACACTTGGCAATTTGTTTGCCCATTGGCGTAGCGCCTACAGGATAACACCAGGATACACAACCACAACAACAACAACAGCAAAAGCAATAAAGTCAGTAACTCTTAATTTGTTGCATGGCAGGGCTTCCGCTTTAGAATTTCCATCCTTTCTTCAATCCCTTTTACTTTGCCTTTAAATTGCGTTAACAAGCATTCGCCATTTGTTATGTTCCTTTTTTTTTTGCCCGCTTTTTTCAGTATTTTTCTTGTCGTGTTATTTCTGTAACTCCTACGACCCATTAAAGCGCCCCAATGGCCTTTTCTACTTTTGTTCAACTTTTTGTACATTTCATTTTAAGTTTTATTTTTTTTTAAGGCCTCAACAGCGTATTATTTTGTGCTTTATTTTGCTGTGTATTTACATTTTAATTACCGTCATTTATTTCGACTTTTATCGCTGGAATTGGCAGTCAACAACTCGTTTTTTGCAAGTTCACACGACGACACACACAAATGCACATGGCAGAGCGACTCGACTGAATGACGTATGGGTGTAACTATGTTTTAAACGATATTAGTGGGAATTTGGCGTCCAATGGTCAGTGTGAGAGTAAAACTGTTAAATACCGACACATATTGCCTTTGACAATATTTGTATTGAAATTGTGAAAAATTGTTGCATATAAATTACATCTGTGGAAATATACATAGTATATATAATATTTGAAGTAAATAAGAAGTGAAAAATCTTAAATAAGGCGATTAAGAATTAATAGATTCCAAAACATCGGGTCGACTTACTCCAGAACACCATTTACAAATCGCGCGAATTTATTATCAAAATAAAGATCCGAGCTAAAAAAAGGTGAAAAGTCTTAAATAAGGCGATTACGAACTAATAGATCCCAAAACATCGGGTCGACTTACTCCAGAACACCATTTACAAATCGTGCGAATTTATTATCAAAAATAAAGGTCCGAGCTAATAAAAGGTGAAAAGTCTTAAAAAAGGCGATTAATAGATCCCAAAACATCGGGTCGACTTACTCCAGAACACCATTTACAATTTATTATCAAAATAATGGTCCGAAACAGAGCAAAGCATCACGCGATGCGCCCAATATTCAACCCACATAATCATCCAGCAAAGTCGGTAATACGGACAACCATTGACCGGTTTCTCACAACATTTACTCTAGTAGATAATGCGCGTCCTCAGAGAGCCCAGAAGAAAATTATCACCGATTATAATTTTCACAGGAAAGTTTTTTTCAGCGATAATGTTCACATTGATGATAATCCACCAGCTATTGTTGAGACTGTTAGGTGTTCAGTGTGGACAGAGATACCCTCAGGTCTATTTTTCTTCAGAAATGATACCGTAAAGCCATGATTAGTGACTTTTTCCTGCTTGAATTGGTTGATTTTGTGTAGGCGAGTTTTGGTTCTAATAGATTAGATAAATAAATGAGGATTGTACTGCGATCTGAGGTCTGTTTTGTCCCCTCCTAAGTCACAACATATATCACTTACATATATACCATATTGATACATTTTTGGAAAAATTTATCCAAAGGCCTTTATCCTGCGACTACAGACTGCTATGCAGTCAAATGGCATGTGTTCTGAAGTTGCAGGCTCCATGGAGCAAAACCGGCAATTTGCACAAGAAGCTAGGCCCAAGTTACATAACTGCTTCTTGAACCAATGTAGAAGACGACAAGTAGCCTGAGTAGTGTCCCTTGGGAGGTTGGTTACATATTAGAAATTGTAAAGTTTTAAACACCTATTAGCAACTTGGCATGGAGTTGTTGCCAATAGCTACTTTATGGTATAGGGACTAACCGATGGGTTCGAGCCATACCATGCTGGTGGATGCTGCGGCAGGCGAGCTCATCAGCCAGTTTATTCCCGACTAGGCCTTTGTGACCAGGCACCCAGATAAGGTGCACTTGGTTACGATCTGATAGACTGCTCAGTCATTCTACACACTCCTGCACCAAAAGCAATTTCATATCGTATGCAGAGATCGCTTTTAACGCTGAGTGTAACTATACCTTCATTGCGATAGTTGCGTCAGAGGTTTATCTGCTTGCAATATGCTCAGGAAACTTTCCGTAGGTATGGAGAGTTTCGTGTGTGCTCCTGCGACTCCTGCACCAATTCCCTCTGACGTTTTCAAGCCGTCGGTGTACCGTTTTATTGCACTGTCTGTAAGCAGTAGCTCGAGAAACGAATCATTCCATTCAGCCATAGTGCTGAGAGTAAGCTTGAACTTCTTAATGAAGTTTACACTTTTCGTAATGTTCTTTCTTGTGAGAAGATCTAGTGATATTTCGCTATCTATAGCAGCGTGTGTTTGGCAACCTGACCGTTTACTAGGTGAAGCGGTATGGGGTCCAGCATGAATTCAAATGCCACCGTTGGACATGTGCGCATGGTACCCGACACGCAGATGCTGCCGAGTTGTTGCAGCTTTAATAGTTGAAGTCCTACCGAAGTCTGCAATGCTTTCGAGATCCAAGCCACCCCCTCAAATGTGATAATCAGTCTTACCAGCATGGTGTACAACCACCTGACAATCCTTGGCAGCCGATTGCACACCATAAGTGCTTTAGTAGCTCTGGCAAAATGATGCATCCACCGCAGAGTGGAATTCAGCAAGAAACCAAGGTATTTGAGGTATTTGAGTTTAGGATACTGAGGCCAGGCACCATCCCTTGGCTAAGCCTAGTTCCATTTATAAGACTTCCCTAAGAGTTTCATCAAATTTTTTTCTAGCCACGATAACAATGTCGTCCGCGTATCACACTAGCAGTTTGTACACTATAAGGGACCATTACAGTGGGGATAGCAATCCACTCTTGCAGTACCGAGACGAATTCTGGTATACCGTACTGTGGTTTCAGCTATTCTGGTTCGCAGTACGGTCTCCTATTGGTTCTAATAAAACGACACTACTTGCCATGCAGCTAACGAAACAATGAATCTATTGACGAAAACTTTTCGTGCCGGATATGCGGCGTCGCCTCCAAGATCGTACGATTTAACACTGCTGGATCGCTTTTTGTATGATTATGTAAAGTCAATTGTCTAAAGAGAATATTCGTCGCGTTATTGCTGACATACGACCCCAACTGCTGCAAAAAGTGCTCGAAGATTTGACCTCTTGTCTGGAATTTATTCGAGTCAGCCGCGGTGGCAAACCCTTATCATTTTTATAAACCTAAACTATTGGCGATAACATTAAATTATATGTGTATCCTTTGCGTCAACTCCTAGATATGAGTGAAATCATGGAAAACCTTTGGCCACACAAACAATAGTTTGGAACCATTTAAGTAAACCTGGTTGCATTAAGAATCTCGATGTCCAGTCTGGAAATTTAAAAAAATCGAAATTTTTTTATATTGTCAAAGTTTAACTATTCAAGAATATGTGTACAAGAGGATTTTTCAAAATTCAAATTATTTTCGGAGATATAGGCATTTTTCTGACTGGAACGGAAAAATTTAAACGCGTTTTTCTCAGGTTCTACTGGACCGATTTACTTGAAATTTTTATAGAGTCTTCTTTATAGGCTTGTCTATGATTGGAACTAGCCCCATCCCAAAATTTTTATTTTTATTGTTTTCAAAAAAAATCGTAATAGTCAGAAAAAGTGCTCAAAAAAAATTTTTTTTCGTGCAGTCGCCAGTTTGTGAAAAAAAATGTTTCCCACTTTTCCGTAGTTCCCACCATTGCGACATTATTCTCGATTAATAATCTTTTTTTTTGGTTTCAGATAAATACGAGGGTTAAAATCATGGGCATGGTCACGTGGAAATTTTTAGAGATCCCCCAGATCGTCAGCTCATAATTTGTGAAATGTGTTACTTTTATTAATTTTTAATTTTTTTCTGTACTCTACAAATATTAATAAATAACTAATAAATAATGGATAGTAAAAATATTAATTGCCTTTTTTACGACACTTTAAAAATTACCTGAAATTCATGCTTCTAGACTAGAATACCCCCTTAATGCAAAATAACCCAATTCTAAATTTCTATCTGCGACTCACTGCTGAATCGCGACAATATCGAGCCATTTCTGAAGCGCATGGGGTTGAAAAGTAGATCACGTACGCAAAGTCAAGCGAACACAATCGTGGTCGAAGGCCAGTGAACTAGCACAAAGGGTGGCCATTTTGCTATGTTTTTTTGATAAGATTGATAGGGAACGTCTACTGTCAACAATTGGACTGTCTAATGGAAGTAATTGCCCGAAGGCGCCCAGCTTTTCTCAATAGAAAATTAATTATGTTCTGTCAGTGTATCATCGATACTGAGTCGTCACAAGCTCCAAGGGCTTGATTGAAATGTGCTTATCATTGAAGGTCGTGAAGTCACTTGCCCCAAGCAACTCGTCCACACACCTCGGTTAATGATGATAACGTTAAAGATAACGTTAACGTGTAGAAAAGTCATCTTAGTGGCATCAAAGATGCTACAGCAAAAGACGTCAACATCTCTTATGGATCGACTAAACATATTTTGGTTAATGTTTTGGGTATGTAGCGTGAACTCATGCAAAATCTTTTGAAAGAATCATGATAGAGGTAACAGAGATGATTTACTCTGTGCCCAAAAAATAAGACATAAGACATTGTATTTATTTTGAAAATTCTTTATTTATTCTTCCAAATCAATTTCATCCCCTTCAAAGTAATCCCCTTCCGATGCAAAGCACTTATGCCAACTAATTTTCCATTCTTCGAAACACTGGTTGTAGTCACTTTCCGGGATGACCTTCAGTTCCGTCTTCGCTGCGGCTTGAATCTCCTCTATCGTATAAAAACGATGTCCCCGGAGCGGTCTTTCGAGCTTGGTGAACAGCCAGAAGTCGCACGGCGCCAGATCAGGTAAATACGGTGGTTGCGGAACGATATGGGTTGAGTTTTTGGCGAAATGATCACGAATTACGAGGGCAGTATGGGATGGTGCATTATCGTAAACTGGTGTAAAAACCAAGAATTGTCTTTCCATAATTCCGGCCTTTTTAGGCGGATAGCGTTACACAAACGACGCATAACGTTCAAATAATATTCCTTGTTGACTTTTTGACCGGTTGGAAGGAATTCATAATGCACAACACCACGATAATCGAAGAAAACAGTCAACATTACCTTGATTTTTGAGCGACTTTGGCGCAATTTTTTTGGTCTCGGCTCTCTTTTGGCACGATATTCGCTCGATTGATCGATTGCTTCGGGGTCGTAAGCATAGATCCAAGTATCATTGCCAGTTATAATGCATTTCATGATACCCTGGTAGTCGGAAAGCATAGTTTCACACACTTCAACGCGACGCCTTTTTTTCCAAAAAATTTAATATTTTCGGTACCAGTCGAGATTTGACGCGCTAGAGGCCCAAAACATCCTTCAAAATGGTATATTACCTTATTTTTTGGACACAAGATAGCTGGAGACTCTAGATTCATCAATGGCAACATTATTGATGACAAAACATGGGTTTATGAAGATGACGTCGAAACAGTTTAACGGTCTTGTGAATGACGCTCCAAAAATGAACGCTTGGACTGCCCGTTGGCAAGCTAATACTGAATCAGAAGTCTATTTTGAAGCCGGTAATAAAAATTTGGCTTAAATTACGTGAAATATATAGTTTGTTTTTACAATCCGGGTCAAATTTGATCAGATTGTGCATATGTATAAAAAATAAAGATATTCTTGGCACATAGTAAGTGTTCTTCGTAAATAATTCTGATGCAGTCTCACTTAAGGTTCATTAAGTTTTCCATTAAGTCGTAATTGTGTTGCTTCCTGGCAGATTTTTATTAACCTTCAACTTCTTTAATCCCTCGCCTATTTAAAAAACGCCATTAGCACATTTCCCTGTTGTACTCAGCCCGTTTAATGTACAGAATATTTATTCATTTTTCTGTTGTTCTTTTCACTCTCAGCTGTTTTTCAAATTCTACTCTTTATTTATTTTCTCCGCAACGTGAAAAACGCGATGATGGCCTTATTTACATGCCACACATATCAGCAGCAGCGCGCTTCCTTAAGCATGCGACTCCCACACATGAATATATACGTCTACATATGTACATACCTACATGGACGTACTTGCCATACTCTCTTCCACATGCATGTGTACCCTTCACTGCATCTGCTACTGACATTTAACCTCTATAGCTCGTGTATATGCTAAAGGTTTAAATCCCCACAAGGAGATACAGCTTCTCCAAAGTAGGATCGATGCATTGCGCTCGCTTAATAATGGATATTTACTACGTAACCTGCTGTCTCACCCAAACATATTCTATGCATGTTTCGAAGACATATGGGTAAACGGTTATTTGCTGGTGCCTGCAAAAATATTCTGAAGAGGGGTTTACTTAAAAATGGTTGGATGGAATATTAGTAACAAATACAAACAAATTAAGGTACAAGAAAAATTGCTGCTTAAAATAAATATAAAGTAACAAACAAGATATTGCTTCCGAGTACGTCGAGATGGATTAAAAATATACATAGCTGATAAAAATTGAACAATTGTAACCTTAATCTCTCCAGGAGGATGGAGTCATGTGTAGAAGTTCACGCAAGTGAGGAAAGTTCTCTGATCGCCATTCACTTGGGAGTGGCCAAAAACGATTATTTCACACACATATGTATGACTCAAGCAGCTCACGACTTCCGGTCTTTGACCAAATATCCTCTGGGTAGCCTAAGAACATCCGTTTGAAGGCGAGCTAAAGTGAGAAGGCGAAATAACCCCACTGCATAGGGTTGTGCGCTGGGTTTGGGACCCGCCACGTAAAAAAACACTCCAATGAAAAGTAGCAATCTCTCCAAGCAGCAGCAACTAAAGCAGCATATGTTTGGCAACGACGATGTTGATAGGATTATTGAATATTCCAAGGAAAATCAGTTAATACTTTCTTAGGCCCCATGTATGTATGGATTAGTACATTGGGTTCTTCCAAAAGAAGCGATGGAACTCACTTGGACAAATATTGTACTGTGTGTTAACCAAAAACAATTTAAAATTCATCACATAATAGATCGACGAAGTGTTTTGAGCTCACTACCAATTTATTAAAGCTTTAAATACTAATCACAGCCATCTCGCGTCTTCAAAGGTGTGTCTACCGAGATATTTCAATCTCGGTTTGGCACAAGACGGATCTCTTACGGATCATTTTGTGCAAGAAGGATCTCACATTCACTGAAGTTCTGGTTGTTGACCAGCGCTTACCGAGTTCACTGATGTTGATCCCTTTCAATCGGATGTAATCGAACTAAGGGTGCTCTCCCTAGCTAGTTCTTCTTCTTGACAGCTTCCGGCAATTATACTGTGACCCGGCAATGAAGTCATACATTCCTTGACTAGTTTTGACCGCACAGTCAGCCAGCTCAAAGTCAGTATAGCCGCCCGCTCGCATATCGAAGTAAATACATACCTCTCTGAAAGAGGCTGCACTTCGGAGCAGTATATCTACCACTACTTTGTTGACAGCCCCCTCTGCTTGAAAAACACTACAGTGCTCTCGTCTCCTGAAACTAGTGTTGACGGAAAGTTCCTGACAGAAGAATTATCCTACCAGCCATCATAACTTGGAGCCATCTTCTTTGACTTCCATGATAGCGGTCCTTGAAAGATAAGCCTCAAGTAAAATAACAGAAAAGAGCCTCCCAACGAGGAGAGAGTAATATCAGAGATTTTGTATCTCCCATTTCTAACTGCCCACTGGTTATGACCATATACCCAATAATGTACGAATTTAAAACTTTTGCTAATATGTACATATATCATAGCATACCATATAAAGGGTCATCCAATTAGAGGTACTTTTTTCAATAGCCTTATTATGACAGATTATTATTAGGTAATATACTACCGAATAGACCACTCGCAGCAACTCGTACTGTCGTATGGAACGACTTGGCGCATTTTACTTTGAGATCTTTGATTGGCTTTCGGCTCTTGAATAGTTCTAAGAAGGTCCGACGTTTTTGAACCAAATTTTGTTCTAGCTCAGTGAGTATGTAAACAACAAAATTGTCGAATTTGGGACGAAGAGCAATCTGAAGAGATTCCTCTTTTCTTACTTTTTCCTTTGGGGATATGCGAAGCCTCAAGTCTACGCGGACAATCCCGCTTCGATTCAAGAATTGGATCAAAACATCATGCGAGTCATTCGCTAGTTATCAATCGTAATGTTCGAACGAGTCATCGAAAATTGGACTCAAATGATTCACCATCTGAGACGTAGCCGCGGCCAACATGTGAAAGAGATAATCTGCAAAAAATAAATGCCAAAGAATAACCTTGATAATAAACATTCTTAATTAAATTTGAATTTTCGGTGTTTTTTCTTAAAAAAAAAGTAGGAAACCTTGAAATGGATCACCCTTTACTACATATTTGTTATACCAACAAATTTTATGTCCAATAAGCCGGTCTAATTCTAGGTCTAAACCTCAAATCCTCTTCACCTATAAAGATCTAAAGTGATGTACATATTTCTAGTGGAGTTGCAACCCACAAAACTAATGTATCATATGAACTCCTCTTCTGATGCACGCCCCTTTTTTAAGAACAACGATTTACAGTGCCTTTCTTTGCAGCTGCACTATCTGCTAACTAACGAGGCATTTGATGAGTACGCACAATGTGGTTGATATGCATGGGCCACCCTAAGCTACTTTTGCATATTTTGCATCATTTAATATATGAGGAGCTGAGCAACTGAGCAGCGTTCATTCAAATTCCTGCTTAGCCCCGGCGTCCTTTCGTAGGAGCGTTTCGGCGCTGACGGATAGAATATGGCACATGGCAAGCTACTAAAAACACTTGTAAGAAAATTAAATGCGCATGCCAAATTTGTGTGTATATATGTATGTATGTGTTTGACAAATGAGTGCAAAATATGCGAGCGGCTTTGGCAGTGTAGTTATGTAACCATATGCAGCCTGCAAGCGATTCAATGAACAGCTGCTGCTGCTGCATAGAAATGTGTTTATGCATTATGTAACAGCTTTTTCGCTTGCTTACGAAAATGCCGAATTGATTGCAGTTAAAATCTTCAAATGGCGTTTTAGTAATGGTAGGCAAGTCCACGAGCTAATAGCTGACTATCAGCCGAATATTTACATAGATCTGAAATAACTACTAATGTGACTAAGTGCACCACAGGAATTGACATTTTAGTTTCTATAAAATATTTATTAGCCAAAATCTACTATAAATTTGAGCTAAGCATACAATTAACTAAAAAGTGGTACCATTTTTAAAAATATAAGGCACGGTAGTATAGTATTTTGCCATCGAGAAGAAGACATTTAAATAGGAAATGGCTGAATTAGATATAAACAACCGTTATGGTATAACTGTAGTATTTTCCAAAAGATCTCGGGCAGCCTACTACGCTTGCGTCACCTATAGGGTTTCTCTATAAATTAAACTACCATGATAGTTACGTTAGGGTGGACTAAGTAGTCAGTCTTAACAGTGAAATCACTTGACCCGATGTCTTATATACATAGTATAATAGATCATCCTTACAAATCGACAAACTCTAAGCCTTTCAAAAATTTGTTAAGACAGTTCGCCGAAGGTAAAACTAACGAGATGTTTCAACCCTAGTTTTGCAAAGGTCGAATAATGGAGGAGAAGTGCCGCGATATTTCTACCTCATGCTCTTCCGTCAAGATTTTTAGCCTTATTATGAAAGCCAATTGAAAAAGTCGAGTAAAACTCCTTTCGATTGTGGCAAGATAAACTTTGCTAAAATCAAGCACTTCAGAGGATCTCCTGCGTTCTATTCTAAGCCAAAAGGATCTTGCAGTCCAATAGAATCGGGTTAGCGAACAAAGCCTGCTAAACGCACGCGAAGTCCATTAGTCCAGTGCAAGAACGCAATATGGCAATAGATGTGGAACTCGGCCCCATTCCGATGTGAGTATGGTAAGGTTGTCCGCTCTGGCCAGCACATCTGCTTTGCTACCAGCGTTTCAGCTATGACCAAGCAACCAAGCTATTTCTAGTGGGGACAAACACTCCTTGACTAGCTTTGAGCCCACATTTGGCAAGTTTAGTTCTAATATTACAGCTCTGCTGTCGGAGTGAGGGCTCACCTCTCTAAAGAAGGCTACACTTCTTAGCAATAAGTTATCTGCCACCTTAAAAGCAGCCACTTCTGCTTGGAAAACATAACAGTGGTCCAGTGACCTAAATCAATATTATTGACGGAGAGCTCCTTACAGAAAACTCCTCCTCATAATTCCAATCATGCATCTAAAAGTTCACCTCTTCTCCAGCGATTCCACTCCATCCACGTAAGAGGGACATGAGCAGAGAAAAATCCGTAATTCCACCAATTTCGACGGTTATGGATGAAGTGTCAGCCGGAGTATTTTCATGGTGGACAGAATTTTTTCTTCAACAATTGGGGCGTTTTTTCTCAATTTGTCTTCGAATCAACCCAATATATAACACCAAGAGTACGGTAGAGACCTGTGTGACCAAGTTGCTTTTTTCTACATAAAATACCTTGGAAATCCTAACAAAAAGCTGCTTCATAACTTTCTTGGCCGATATGCTAGTCTTCGTTTTTCGGAAGCAGGTTCGTCGAGTAAAGTCTAGTGTTTTGACTCTTGACATCATATATGTATGTACAAGTGAATGTACTTTTCATCGACGATCACGACCTGACGAAAGAACTCCAACGGATTATGCTTAAAAAACGACAAACACTGCTTTGAAGTGATCTCACTATTGCGGTTATTGCTTCGCCTTAGCAAACGCTGAAAATCATTGCGCTAAAACCTTTATCTTGCTTGCGGGGTTTTTCAATAGAGACGCTACAAAAGTAGACCAATATGGACAGCAAACGGCGTCATTCTTTTGACATTTATCTTCAGTAAGGTTTACGATTTCATCATGAAAAGATATACGATCCAACAACGAGTCGAAAAGAAGTACCCGCAGTGTCTAGAATATTGCTGCCGCTAGCCCATCATTTGAGAAAGGCCCACACGTCCTCCATGAGTCACCATTGCATTCCGAAAAAATTACGGTTTCATTGGGCCGTACTTCCTCCATGATGATCAAAACCGACAAGTTGCTCTGAATGGGAATCACTACCGCTCAATGATAACCGAATATTTTTGGGCCAAATTGGATGATATGGACTTGGACAATATGCGATCCCAACAGCGCGGCGCCACAACCACACAGCGAATGTCACAATCGATTTATTGAAAACCAAGTTTGATGAACGTGTTATCTCACGAAATGGACCAGTCAATTGGCCGCCTTGGTCAAGCGATTTTACGCCGTTAGGCTATTTCATGTGAGGCTACGTCAAGTCTATGGTCTATGTCAACAAGAGAGCGACGTTTGATGAACTTCGCACGAATATCGAACGTGAAATTGCAGGAGTATTGGTCGATTTATGCTTCAATACTGTGGTAATGCGTAATAATTATTGAAAGCTTTTAATTGCAACGCGAGTGACAATAAATTTTATACGATATCATAAAGTATATCCCTCGCTTCTGGCCGGTAATTTGCATTTCAGTAAACCATCAACTCGCGCATTTGATCCTCACATTTGGTACTCCTTCCTTCGGTCTAAGCTGCTTCCGCATATCACGCATGCGATGCTCATAAAATTCCCATCAAAAAATAGCAATAAAATATTATAAAGCTTTAAAAAATGTCTGCTGACTGCGAATTTGGAATAAGTAATATATACATATATAAATACACATAAAAACACTTACAGAACTTTAGTTGGTTTTAAAGTTAAGACGAAACACGTAAGGAAAGACAAAGTTGAAGCGAAATCGAACATTTCAAAATTATGTGAAGTGGACTATAATTTCTTTAAAAATTAAGTGTAAAATCAAACTTAAATAAGTTCTTGTATCTATGTGATAGAGATGAGATTAGGAGCTTAAAGCTCACGCCTTCTAAGTAGTGCTTTGATAAGAGATATTACCACACTATAGGTCTTCAGGTCTTCAGGTTGCCAAGTTCAAAATTAAGCCTGAATATGAGTAACATTTACATCTTTCTTATAGTTATGAAATCTGGAGCTAAAAGCTCAGAAAGCTCACGCCTTCTATCTATGTAATAGAGATGAGGTTAGGAGCTTAAAGCTCAGAAAGATATTTTATTTGTCAAGGTATCTACAATAAATTTGGCACTGATTTTTATCATAAACATCGCTACAATCTGCGGACAAGTTCTTCATTCGATCAAATCCAATCCAAATCCAAGAAAATATCTTTTTGTGGTTATAAAAATTACACCTGTGAACGGTATGCCAGCATCGGTGCAACCGAGTTATTTTTCTTCTTTTAAAAGTATTTTAATGTCGTTCTTTAACATTTACATATGTATATGTATTATATATCACGCTTGCAGACGGCGTGTTAAGGTCAAAAAGCGCACATTAAAAACATATAAAAATTGAAAGCTACACTAAACCCACATAAAAAAGCGCAGCGTGTGCGGTCGTGTATTAAAGGATGCACATGGCCTGCAGGAAAATCGTAACTTGCTTTAGAAGCACCATTGATTTACAATGTTTGTGGCAGGAGAAATAAAGCCATTGTTAACTTTCATAAAGCAACCTTGTTTGGACTACTTAGCATGATTTTTCTTGTAATCCGATGCAGAAGAGACAGTCGTCCTTCGACACCTAAGAAAATATGCTTCAACTGTTGATTTAAAATAATCAAAGCATATATGGTACATAGGTTGCTATATATATTTCTGGACTAGGCAACACTAAGTGTTACCAGGTGCAATCTGACATTTCCATTGGAAAGTTTGACATTTTTTAGCATAACATCACTCAGAACGTTTTGTCATTTAATCGTGAATTGTTTTATTTACAGGGAATTAAAAAATTCATCTAGGCCAAATAATGGAATTAACTGGTGAACATATTCGTGCGATAATTTTTCACAACTTTCGACGTGGATTATCACGACAAGAGTGCATCGATGAACTAAAATCTTTATATGGCTATGAAGCACCATCCTATAGCACTGTGAAAAACTGTTACAACGAATTCAATCGTGACCGACGCTCGCTCAAAGACGAATTCCGTGAAGGTCGTCCAAAAACAGCCGTTGTGCCAGAAAACATCGATGCCGTATGTGAACTGATAATGCAAGACCGTCGTGTAACATACCTTTAGATAGAGGCATGCCTATGCATTTATCCCACCAGCATACATTCGATATTGCATGAACACATGGCCGTAAAAAAGGTTTGTTCTCGTTGGATCCCGCACAATTTGACAATCGCTCAAAAAAGGCTCGTGTGAATTGGTGTAAGGAAATGCTGAAAAAATACTATCGCGGTGCTTCCAAAGACGTTTATAGGATCGTCACAGATGACGAATCATGGATCTATGCGTATGAGCCCGAAACAAAACAGCAATCGACCATGTGGGTCTTCCAAGACGAGCTAAATCCAACGAAACAAAAAATTTTATTTTCATTATTAGGCCAGAAATATATATAGCAGCCCTCGTATGTTCAGTTCCGGAGACCAACGTTCGACGTCTTATCAAACTATAATTTAATGGTGGGTGGAGTCATGTGTGGAAGGTAACGCTGTTGTCGTTGATAATTTCGTCTATCTTTGAAGCAGTATTAACAACAACACCAAAGTTCATCTAGAAATCTAACGCAGAATAACTATTTCCAACAGGTGCTACTTCGGACTGAGAACATAATTGAGAAGTAAAGTTCTCTCTCGTCACTAAGTCACTAATTATTTCCTACCTGCTATATGGTGTAGAGACATAGACGATGACAACAGCTGATAAGTTTTCAAGAGAAAGGTTCTCCGAAAAATTTATGGCCTTTAGCGCATAGTCAACGGCGAATAAGAGGCAGCTACGCTGGCTAAGTCATGTCGTTCAAATGACTGAAAACCCTCCAGCTCTGAAATTATTCGATGCAGTATCCACCGGGGGAAGCAGAGGAAGAGGAAGACCTCCACTCCGTTGGAAAGACAAAGTGGATAAGGAACTAGCTATACTTGGAATCTCCCATTGGCGTCAAACAGTGTCAAACAGCGAAGCGGAAGAACGATTGACGGCCGCTTCAATTGTGAATGCACGTGCTTTCCTACAGGGTATGCACTAACGACGAATGCCAAACGCAAAGCAGAAAATGCGTATACTTAAGTGACGTTGACGCAAGGATGTCTAATGCTTTTGCACGCATTAAATTCGAATCGCACATGCATACACACACACACACTTATATTAATACAGATGTAAAATAAATATATATATTCGCTTTATACTTCATACTTGGTAGGCATAAAATTAATGACAACCATTTTCAAATAATTTACATTACGCAGATTTTCCTATAAATGTCGGCTATGCAGCAGGAGAGTGGCGAGTGAAGAAGGCGAGTAAGTAAGACAAATCATCAGGTGATAACTAAGTCTAGAAGCATGAATTTCAGGTAATTTTTAAAGTGTCGTAAAAGAAAGGCAATTAATATTTTTACCATCCATTTAATTATTAGTTGTTTATTAATTTTTGAAGAGTAAAAAAAGTAAAAAATTTCAAAAATTATGAGCTGACGAAGTGGGGAGTTTCTAAAAATTTCGACGTGACCATACCCATGATTTCAACCCTCCTATTTAGTTATCTGAAACCAAAAAGAAAAAAAGATTATTAATCTAGAATATCGTCGCAATGATCAGAACTACGGAAAAGTGGGAAACATTTTTTTCACAAAATGTCGACTGCCTGAAAAAAAATTTTTTTATCACTTTTTCTGACTATTTCGAATTTTTAAAAATAATAAAAATAAAAATTTGTTGATGGGGGCTAATTCCAACCATAGACAAGCCTATAAAGAAGACTCTATACAAATTTCAAGTAAATCGGTCCAGTAGAACCTGAGAAATCGTGGGCATCATTCCGAAAAAATCAGTTTTGAGAAAAACACGTTTAAAGATTTGCGTTCCGGCCGAACCAGTTTGGATGCCGGGTCAGAAAAATGCCTATATCTCCGAAAATATTTTGAATTTTGAAAAATCCTCTTGTACACATATTCTTGAATAGTTAAACTTTGAAAATATATAAAAAAAATTCGATTTTTTTAAATTTTTAGACTAGAATACCCCCTTAAAAGTCAAATGACATATCGTCACCTAAAATGCAAAAGGCCGTAAATAACAAAAAATTCAAAATTGACTTTTTGATTGATTATGAAGTACTTAACCGAAACACGTGTACACAGCAAATTTTATATGCATACGTCCAAAAATAACGTTTTTATAGGCGAGAATCAGAAGGCCGCAACTACAACTTCAACAATTTCATAAACTAAAAAGCCGTAACTACCCTTTTTTCATTCTCTTTGATTCAATTTCAATGTGACACATTGTGTTATCCATAATTACAGTTGATTTCATTATCTTTCATTCTTTATCAAATTGTGTTATTGTGTTACTGCCTTTATTCCCGGAATAAAACAAAATTAATGAAATGAGTACTAATTGTGAAAATGGTTGTAATGAAAATCTTAAAAAAATAATGAAAGGTCTGGAAATATAATAAACCGATTGAAAGGAAAAAAATACATGGGACTATCGAAAGGCATTATTAGCGAAAAAGCTCCAAGAGAACTTAAAGCTGGCTGGAAAATCGTAAGAAAATATTTAATGGGTTCTGGAAAATGTCATAGGATCAAAAAACAATGTATGTGGTTAATCTTGTTGAACGCGCAAACATAAAACAACTTGGTGTTGAGAACTCTAGAAGATCAATTACAAAACGTTACTATTCAAAACATCATTCTAAACGTGTTCAAGTGTGCTTTCATATGTTTTTATCTACGCTTGGATTAAATGAGAAAATGGTGAGGAAGTGGGTAAATTTCAATGACACCCATGGCACCAATATTTCGCCAGAAGAACAAAACAAAATAACATCAGAACGTGAAGCATTTACTAATGAAGGAGTCTTATTTCAAAAACGTTTAAATTTTCTAGAAAAATGGTTGCAAGACATTCCTAAGCTTGAATCACACTACCGAAAACAGTATACGGAGAAACTGTACTTGCTGTCCGATTTTAAAAGCTACAAACATGTCTATGAAGTTTATTCTAAAGACTGCGAGACTAATGAAGTAGTTCATGTATCTTTTCCAACATTTATGGCAGTATTAAAAAAACAAAACTGTTGTATATTTAAGCCAAAAAATGATATGTGCGACACCTGCACATCATACGAATCGAAGAACTTAACCCAAGATCAGTACGACATTCATAGAAAGGATATACAAGACATGAGAAATGAAAAGTTAATTGACATAGAAAACGTCAAATCAGGATTACACCCTTGTTACTTCTACCTTTGCTACATGTATAATAAAATAAATAAAAAATTCCACTAAAAAGTCACCAAATATTTATCACATAATTATATATTCCGATGGTTGTTTCTACCAGAACCGAAATGTAATTCTCTCTAAAGCAATATTATCTTTATGTGTTCATGAAAACATAACGGTTGAACATAAATATTTAGTAGTGGGACATAGACAAATGGAGTGTGATTCGACCCACTCCTCCATTCAAAGAAAAACCAACCAGAGGCAAATACGTTTACTATCTGAGCTGTCTGGCTTGATTAGAGAGTCTCGAAAGAACACATTTCCTTTAAAAGTGCACCATGTTGATTACAAGTATTTCCTTGACTACGAAAGTATTCCTAAGCGCTACGTATCTATTCGACCAGGTAAAATTTAACACACATCTATAAATTATGTATAAAAAACTTAGTATCTTCAATACAGGCAAAAAATCCGGAGAGCCAACTGTTAATATGATCCGTGCCTTGGCACATGATCCATCTGGAATAATTTAGGGACATCGAACCTTCATAGTTACATACCGAAAGAATATCAATATCCAAAAAGAAATGCGAACACTTGCAGGAACTTAAATTTCTACTTCCGGCTGACCGCCACAGCTTTTATGATAATATACCCTTTACATCTTAAACCTATTCTAATTTGCTATTTGTATTGCAGGTTTTATTGTTGTTGAATTATTTTGTTTTTCTTAACCAGTTTAATTTAATTTTATTTTCTCGAATTAAATGTATTAATTAAATAATTTCTTTTGTGTTAAAATACTTACAATAAATAGATACAAAAAGCCATAACTTGTTAAAAACTTTTTAGTTACAGCCTAAAAGCTCATTTTCTTATTTTAACCATTGCTTTCATTTTATA
The DNA here is from genome assembly GCA_027475135.1 of Bactrocera correcta. Taxonomy (NCBI): domain Eukaryota; kingdom Metazoa; phylum Arthropoda; class Insecta; order Diptera; family Tephritidae; genus Bactrocera; species Bactrocera correcta. The sequence continues at coordinate 455 of JAPZAG010000099.1, read as the reverse complement.
CACAATTTTTTTCAAGTAGTTACGGCTTTTTGGTTTCAGAAAAGTAGAGTGCAAAAGGCCGTAACTAACATTTCTTAAAAACTGCTTTTTTCCCATTAATTTGGTTTTCAGAAACAAATCCGTCTTTGTTTTCTAAGCTTAAATCTACAATTTGGATATTTAGCTTTAACTAGTCTTTAATCTATAACGTTTTTTGCTTCTCCTGTAAAATACTAAAAATGCTAGTCACGGCCTTTTGCATTTTAGGTGACGATATTAACTGCTATGGCTTGAGCAGTTAAGCTAGTCTAAGGCGCTCAAAACAGTCCTCCTTTCGCAATTTATTTTAGGTTTAAAGAAAAAATAATTATCGCTTAACTCTCTGAACTACATATATCAATGTCGTCGTATATCTCGTACAGCTCATCTTTTCATCGACTGCGGTATTCACTATCATACCCATTTGCTTCGCTTTC